>RXON01003256.1:0-30494 GCA_009667805.1 Leptobrachium leishanense
CCAGTGTTACGGCATCCTGATCCCAGGATTCCATTTGTTCTTGAGGTTGATGCTTCCAAGATAGGCATTGGGGCTGTCCTATCTCAACGAGAGTCTCCAGGGAAGCCTCTACATCCTTGTGGGTTCTTTTCAAGAAAATTATCACCAGCAGAACGCAATTATGATATCGGTAACAGAGAATTGCTTGCTAATGTGTCTGCCCTGTCAGAGTGGAGACATTTGTTGGGAGGTACTCTTGACCCTTTGTTGATAATCACTGATCATAAGAACCTTACGTACATCGGGGATGCTAAACGTCTGAACTCGAGACAGGCCAGGTGGTCATTACTACTGTCTCGGTTTAACTTTGTGTTGACTTACAGACCAGGTGACCGCAATGTAAAGGCTGATGCCTTATCTCGTCAATATGACCCGTATGAATCAAATACACAAGACCACCATCCTATAGTTCCTCCCGAACGTATTGTGGCTTCCACGGTCTTGTCTGTTTCCTCGCCTTTTCTGGAACGCCTCCAAGCAGCTCAAATGGGGGCTCCACCTAACAAGCCTCCAGATATGTTGTTTGTGCCTGAAAAGGAAAGACAAGAATTACTCATAATGTTTCATGATTCAAAACCAGCAGGTCATCCTGGTATTACTAAGACTCTTACCAGTATCTCCAGACAGTTCTGGTTGTCCACCATGCGACAGGACGTACGTCTGTTTGTTTTGGCTTGTCAAGTCTGTGCCAGAAGCAAAACCAGTAAAAGCTTGCCTGTCGGTCTATTGCATCCTTTACCCATTCCTAATAGGCCTTGGTCTCATCTATCCATGGATTTTATTGTGGACTTGCTGAAGTCCAAGGGTCATACTGTGGTTCTGACAGTTGTAGACCGCTTCTCCAAAATGGCTCGTTTTATTCCTTTACCTAAGCTTCCTACAGCCAAAGAACTGGCGGTCGTCTTTGCTAGAGAGATTGTACGAATACATGGGGTTCCATCTGAAATAGTTTCTGACAGAGGAGCTCAGTTCGTCTCTCGTTTCTGGAGGGATTTCTGTGCGGAGATGGGGGTGCGATTGGCCTTCTCTTCAGCATATCATCCACAAACCAATGGGGCAGCAGAGAGGGCAAATCAGCATCTCGAGCAGTACATACGTTGCTTTACCACACAACAACATGACAATTGGTCAGAGTTTTATGCTCTGGGCTGAGTATGCATGTAATAACGCCGTTAACGAGACCACTGGCCACTCTCCTTTTTATACTATCTATGTTTTTTTCCCTCCGGCTCTACCGCTTCAGTTTGCTGAACAGGCAATCCCAGCTCTCGATGAACATCTCACACAACTACAGGATATTTGGAGATGGATTCGCGAAAACATGGAGCGCAATGTTGCTGTCCAGAACCGCAAAGCTGACAGGCATAGGTTACAAGCTCCTTCCTACAACGTGGGGGATAGAGTTTGGTTGTCCACTAGGAATGTGAAGTTGCGGGTGCCTTCTATGAATATGGCACCTCGGTTTATCGGTCCATACAAGATCATTCGCCGCGTTAACCCTGTGGCTTATGCTCTTGCCCTTCCTAGACATCTTCGCTTGCACAACGTCTTCCACACCTCCCTACTGAAGCCTTTGTTGTGTAACAGGTACACGCGGGTCGTTCCTCCTCCTCCACCGGTTCAGGTTGATGGAGAAACAGAGTATGAGGTTAGGTAAGTTCTGGATTCTAGGCTGTTCAGGGGTGCTCTGCAGTACCTGGTCGATTGGGTGGGTTATGGTCCGGAGGACGGGTCCTCGATTCCGGCTTCCAGCATGTCTGCCTCTAGGTTGGTCAAGGCGTTCCATGCCTCGCACCCCGATTGCCCTGGTGGTCGTCCTGCCACTCGCCCCCGGTGGTCGTCCTGCAACTTGTCCTGTTGGTAGTCCGGTGGCCTCCCGTGGAGAGGGGGTTATTGTAACGTTGGGGGCTTCCAGCCTTTCCGGTGTGCTTGAGGGCAGCATGTCTGATGCTGCTCGCTCACCAACACCCGGTTTAAATTGAAACAGGCAGGGAGGTGGCTGCATGAGGTGCGGCTTGAGAGGGGGGCGCGGTCTGGTGAAGGTCTTTTAAAAACCAACAGTTCTTTCTAAGTGTAACCGGCCTACACCCTCACCGCCCGTTCGTAATGATGGACTCTGCGTTGTGTTGTATGTTGGTGTGGTGCAGCAAGGACGAGACCGGCAACATGTGTCTTTTTTGGGGAACGGATTTTACTTCAGGCGACTCCTCTGCCTCTGGCGCCGCTTCTCCTCTGAATAAAATAATATACATATATACAGGAATGAAAATATATATCAGGAGACGTTCCACCTCAGCTTCTCAAGCTTCACGTGCTCTGATAAAACATCTACAACATTATATGAATAACCATATACATGAATTAACAAAATTATTTACAAATGACAAGACAAATACACAATAAGACATAAAAATGATAATAAACTGGAACATACCTGAATAAAATAATATACATGTATACAGGAATGAATATATATATCAGGAGACGTTCCACCTGTACAACAAAATATAACATTACGCTATGTACAGAACCCCCCTGATCACAATATACATGAAAAACCTGCACATTCTACCTATATACACTTTTATTCAGGACATCTAATAAAATAAACAGCCTTAAGTTTAGTGAAGCATATAATACCAAAGGATAGTTATAGAACACTATAACAGGGACATGGGCCTAACTGCTGCAGCTCAAAAACGAAAGTAAAAAAGAAGACAAAATACCTGTTTAACATGGATTCTAATCCAGCTATACTATATACATCTTTGATAAGAGGATTCTATAGGATTTTATAGGGTTTTATAGGGTTTTCTAGCTCTTCCTGCTTTAAGCAGAGAGCCTGTCAGACCTCTTACCTCTGCTTCTCAAGCCTCACGTGCTCTGATAAGCCCGGGAAGGAATGGAACTGCCTAGATCTAACTAGAGGGAGTGATGTCATCCCTCATTACCATATTAACCCCCTCATAAAAACGGCTGCTCAAACCAAATATAAAAACTACTCACAACAACCCTTTAAAGAACCTAATGCCCCTGGGACCGGAACATATCTATTTTTGTAAGGAATTAGTGTAATACACATATAATGTTCCTTAAAGACACACACACATATATTTATACAATACACACCCGTTACATTCACCCCTTCTGAATTACACTAATATCCTGACCATACAATACTAATGGTTCCGCTGAACCAGACCTAAACAAAACAAATTTGCAATTCAGCGTAAGTTACCTACTTAATAGGTTAGGATAAACCTAAGGTTGATCAAGTCCTAAGCATCCATAGAACAATATACTGCCGTGTACAGCATACGATGGTCTGGTACAGGTTATATTACATGAAATTCTTACATTTCTTGGACAAATTTCACAATTGACATTTACCCCTTTTTTTGGTGTGATATCAAAAATATAAGAACACTTAGAATAAAGAACGGATTGACCCTGACCTATTTATTAGAGATGGGCCCACTCTCTGAATGTTGATTGATTTCTGGGTCAAGGATTCTATTAACCCCTTAATGACCCCTGACGTACCCTGTACGTCCTGTCCTCGGGTCTCCCTTAGACCCGCGGACGTACAGGGTACGTCAGCGGCGCCAAATCCCCCTCCCGCCCGATACTCACCTCCCTCGTCGGATCCCACGGCGATCTGGCAGGGAGGAAGCCTGCCCATGTGATTTACATGGGCAGGCGAGGCTGATGACGTCGCCACGCTGCGTGGTGACGTCATCAGAAGGTGCCCCTATGTGTTTCAATGGATGGGAGGGGGGGCCCTCTATCTCCCCAACCATTGAAGCTAGGGAGATGCCGTTTGCACCGCTGGAGAGGGGAGAGCCTCTGTCATGAATTAAGCCTATGCCCGCACCTAAACCGTGGCAAACCCTTATTCACCTGTCTAGGTTTGTATGCAGGTTCGATTCCCCTATCTGGCTGTTAAGCTTCTGTTGTGATACCTACAGGTGTATACTACTTCACCTAAATGAAGCCTGCTTAAAAGAGGGATCCACCCTTCCATCAGGGCTTCAACATAACGTCTCTGGAAGTGCAGACAACCAGACCTGTTCCTGAAGCTCCCTACCGTGTTACCTGAATCCCTCCAGTGATACACCCAAGTGGAACCCTGCTACCAAGGAGAATCTCCCCACCAAGGTACCCCGCTCTCAAGAACCCTCGTTCTTCGAGTGTACCCCACTTCCAAGAATCCTCGTTTGTCAAGTATACCCTGCTTTCAAGAATCCCTATTGTCAAGCTGAATCCTGCATACAGTCTGTTGCCTGCCTGCTAGTGCTGCTATTATTTACTATTTGTTTTGTTTATTTAATAAACCTTCAATACCCAGCAACCTGTGTGACTCCTATGATCACTGCATCCTGGGCTCACTTCACCCACCGCCGCACTCCCGTACCTGACAGAATGTTGAAGCCTTCACACAGTGAGTCCGCGGTGATCCAAATCGTTATGGAGTACCTCAGAAAAGCCATTCAAGACATCCTGCAACATTTGGACTCCGTTTTTGCAAGTATGCAGCAGGGTTTAAATGACACCTCTACTAAGGTGTGCACTCCAGCTCCAAAGAAAGTGGGTAGAGGACCCCTAACATCCGAAGAAATTGCTAGGAGAAGGTCCCAGAAGCTCTGCTTCTACTGCGGGGAACCGTCCCATTCCATCTCGGAATGTTTAGTGCGGCCCCCCAAGCTGCCCCGCACTTTCCCTGGAGTTGCAAACGAAACCCTGCAATCCCCAGTGCTACCTGGTGCTACTCCCAAGTCTGCACCTGTTAAATCAAAAAGGACTTTTTCTATCAAGGCCAGAGAACCCTTTTCTACTCCGCCTGTGGTCCCAATGCCTAGTGAAGCACTGCCCACCAAGTTCAAGAAGGCAGTGCCTGTCAAGTCTGCTTCCACCAGACCAAAAAGGGAAATTGTTCCTACCAAGTCCTTGCCCAGAAAACCCACACCTGCTAAAACAAGGACTGTGTATAAAAGTCTATGGAGGCCTACTCGGATAAGCTCCAAAGGTGCCAGCCAAATAGGATGGTGTCACTGGACACCTATCCTGAGGTCACAGACCTTGAAGACCCCTATCCTGCCGAAACCATGGAGTTCGAGTCCACCCTACCTCCAGAATATGAACCTGAAATTCCCATGGAGTTAGCTGCTGCCTCCCCTTCTCAGACACCCACCACTCTCAACCAGCATTCCAGGTACCTTGGTGTTGCTGTCTACGCCCCAGCAACCGTCTTCAAGTCATCGGTGAAACCAGAACCCCGAAATCTGGAAGCCAACTCCTGTCTCCATGACCTAGAAGAATCACTGTTGCTGCAGAGTCCAGCTGCCTCCATACTAAGGAGGGCTCTTGGGTTCAAAAAGGTTGAGACTCCCACTCCTCACAGCCGCAAATCCGGGCTGGTTTCTGGACAACCATGCCAAGCATATATCGGTACCACTGTCTCTACCCTGAAGGCACCATTACTATGGAACCCTTGCCCCCTGGGTTCACGTATGGTTCCAATGGGACTGTGGTCAGATACGCAGACCTGCAGGTGTTTCAGAACCCCAAAAGCGCCTGGAGATCACTCCACAATAATGTTGTCACTGCCCCCCTTGCTATATATATATCTGATTGTTCGCGCCCGGAAGGCGCTCCTTGGGTTGGGGTACTGTCATGAATTAAGCCTATGCCCGCACCTAAACCGTGGCAAACCCTTATTCACCTGTCTAGGTTTGTATGCAGGTTCGATTCCCCTATCTGGCTGTTAAGCTTCTGTTGTGATACCTACAGGTGTATACTACTTCACCTAAATGAAGCCTGCTTAAAAGAGGGATCCACCCTTCCATCAGGGCTTCAACATAACGTCTCTGGAAGTGCAGACAACCAGACCTGTTCCTGAAGCTCCCTACCGTGTTACCTGAATCCCTCCAGTGATACACCCAAGTGGAACCCTGCTACCAAGGAGAATCTCCCCACCAAGGTACCCCGCTCTCAAGAACCCTCGTTCTTCGAGTGTACCCCACTTCCAAGAATCCTCGTTTGTCAAGTATACCCTGCTTTCAAGAATCCCTATTGTCAAGCTGAATCCTGCATACAGTCTGTTGCCTGCCTGCTAGTGCTGCTATTATTTACTATTTGTTTTGTTTATTTAATAAACCTTCAATACCCAGCAACCTGTGTGACTCCTATGATCACTGCATCCTGGGCTCACTTCACCCACCGCCGCACTCCCGTACCTGACAGCCTCCCCTTTCCAGCGGTGTATGGCATTAACTGTTTTGCTGCCGGATCACGTTGCGGCGCCAATTGGCGCCAAAACGTGATTCAAACCTGGAGGGGGGCTGACATCTTGGATGTCAGCCAAGCCTCCAGGTCCCCCCCACCCAATGACAACCTCACCATATGTGTGAGGATGTCAGTGGGCCAGTTAACCCTCTAGCTGCCATGTAGAGAAAAGGGGATCCGAAGGATCCCTTTATCTCCCGATCCATGGCAGCTAGATGGTCATATTTGCCATCATTTGAAAGGCCTGATTATGGCCTTTCAAATGATACCAAACATGACCAGGTTTGGTTTTAAAAAAAAATGTAAAAAAAAAATAAATAAAAAAAAATAATAAAAAAATTAAATAAAATAAAAAAATGATTTTTTTTCAAAAGTTTTTTTGTCTGGGGGGAGTTTAATTAAATAGGACCTAGGCTGTCATCTAAAAACAATTAGCAGAAAATGGTCAGAATGAGCGCAGCGCACATAGGTGAACTGTCTCATCAGTGAAGGGGTTAAAAAGCAAACGCATGTAAAAATTGGGTATTTCTAGTCTCGGGACAAAATTTTGAACCTATTTAGCCGGGGTCTTTTTGGGTGGTTGTAGATTTTGGGGATTAAATTACGAAAAAGTGGTGTTTTTACCATTTTTTTCCTCATATTTCATTTTTTTTTTATAGTAAATTATTCGATATGATGGAAATAATGGTATTTCTAGAAAGTCCATTTAATGGCGGGAAAAAGGGTGTATAATATGTGTGGGTCGAATAAACGAGTAAGAGAAAATTTGACCTAAACACTAACAGCGCAGAAACGTAAAAACAGCAGCGGTCACTAAAAGACGGATTTGTGTAAAACCGCCCGGTCACTAAGGGGTTAAATGGCTAACTTTCTTTACTACCCTTCCTGTACGGGTCTTAAAACACTGTGTGTCTGAGTTGCTGCTGACTTGAGAATCATTTACTATTTCTGCTGGTGCACTAGAGTCACTGACAGAAGGTTCAGCCTCTACACTAGGTGTTTGCTCAGGATTAACTTCAATGTTCTCAAATTCATTTTCAATACTTTGTTCATAATCAGCACTTTCACTTGAAACTGAGTGATCAGATTCTGAAACGTTGTCATCCAATTCATCAGAACTTATTTCTTCCAATTGGTCAAGCGATTCAATTGAACAAGACTCATTCTCAGTGTCATCAACGTTGGACTGTATACTTTCATCATGTTGATTTGACTCAACGGGTAAGAAACTAATGTCCAGCATCAAATTGCGATGAACTACTTTTGACTTGCCTTCTTCATCAATTAGCTTGTAAATGTTGGTTTGCAGATTCAAATCTTGTACAGTATAGACAGTAGGATCCCATTTGTCTGCAAGTTTCCTTTTTCCTCTTTCAGTTTTGTTGGCCAGTAATACTCGATCTCCGATGTTGAGATTTGTTCCTTTGATCTTTCGATTGTAACACTTAGCTTGCTTTGCTTGTTGTTTCTCTGTATGTTTCGGAGCTATCTGCGTTGCTTCATGAAGGTACGTCATAAGTGAAGTTGCATAGCTGCTGTAATCTTCAATTACAGGATCATGTGATACTTGTCCGAACATTATATCTATAGGTAACTTTGGAATACGACCAAACATTAGTTGGAATGGAGCATAACCTGTGCTTTCGTGCACTGTTGCATTATAAGCGAATGTCAAAGTCTGTATCTGTGCAGGCCAATTATGTTTCTCTTTGAGTGGTAAAGAACGAAGCATATTGCCTAAAGTTCTGTTAAAACGTTCTGTTTCTCCATTTCCCATCGGATGGTATGCTGTGGTATACGACTTTGCAACACCTGCCAAAATTAACAGTTCTGCAAATAGGGTACTTTCAAAGTTAGTGCCTTGATCCGTATGGATACGTTGTGGGAAGCCATAGACACAAAAGATATTGTCCCATAACTTCTTTGCAACTTGTTTTGCTTTCTGATTGCTACACGGGAAGGCATGGGCCAACTTGGTAAAATGATCTGTCACTACTAACACGTCTACAGACCGCTGTTTGTTATCTTCCGCACTCCAAAAATCTAAACACACCAACTCCATTGGGGTTGTAGTCTTGATACTTTGAAGAGGTGCTCGAGCAGATGGTTCTGGTGTTTTGGCCAAAATACACCTCTGACAACATTTAACGTACTCCCTTATGTCATGTTCCATCTTCGGCCAGAAAAACCGTTGTCGGGCAAGCTGGAGAGTTCTTGACTGTCCCTGGTGTCCAGCCAAATCATGCACACCGGTCAAAACTTTAGACTTGAGACTCGCAGGAATGATAAGTTGGAATCTCTTGTGTGTACTTAAGGGGTCTCTAGAAACGCGGTAGATCACTCCATCTTGAATCTTCAACCGATCCCATTGTTTCAAAAGGACTAGAGCTCTGAAATCCATTCCAGCTCTCTCTCTTCCTGATGGACGTCTCTTCTGACTCACATAAGGCATAACCTGCGAAATCACCGGATCTGATTCTTGACATTGCCGAATTTCCTCAAGAGGGATTATCGGAATTTCATCGGACACAGACATTACGTTGCTCTGGATGAGTTGAATCTCCTGCATGGCCCTCAGTTCTGTTACTGTCTCCCACTGATCGTGAATGCTCAATTGAGACCTAACTGTTGCATGGTCACAGGATGCTGGATTCAACTGAAGTGACACTTGCTGATTGTTCACCTGTAAGCGAAATGTATCTTGAACTCCATCTTGATTGACGTTTTCAGCTTCAACTAGTAACCTGTGGTATTGCTCTGATATCAGCCTTTGACTGACGGTCTTCACTAGTGGATCACGACTCAAAGCATCGGCTACAATGTTCTTTCTTCCAGCTATGTGCTTCAGGTCAAAAGTATAGCCAGAAAGCTTGGACACCCAGCGCTGCTCACAAGCATCGAGTTTGGCCTTGGTCAGTATGTAAGTGAGCGGATAGTTATCCGTCCATACGGTGAACGTGTGACCCTTTAACCAATGGCTGAACTTCTCACACACACTCCACTTCAAAGCTAAAAATTCCAGTTTGTGTGCTGGATACCTCTTCTGAGAATTACTTAGGGCCTTGCTTGCGAATGCAATAGGACGCGCCTTCGCCTCGCCTGCTGGTATCTGGGACAATACTGCTCCAAGTCCATCCAAGGATGCATCGATTGACAAAATTAACGGTAACGAAAAATCAGGATGTGTTAGGACTACACTATCTAGTAGGTTCTCCTTCAACTTAGAAAGGGCTTCATCACACTCTGGGATCCAATCTGTTGCCTTCAATTTTCTGTAGGTACCTGCCTTAACTCCTATCCTACCCTTAATTCTTCTCTTCTGTCCTGCTGTAAGGGAAAGAGTGGCTTAGCTATGGACGAACAATTTGGGATGAAGTGCTGGTAATAGAGGATCATCCCTAAAACGGACTTGATTCTTCTTACAGACGGTGTACACCCATCTTCTTCCATAAGATCGAACTTTGATATTTTGGCAATGACCTCCACCTTCGAAGGATCAACAGCAATTCCGTCTTCATTGATAATGTGCCCTAGGAACTTGACAGATGACTGCATCAGATGGCACTTCTTCGGGCTCAACTTGAGGTTGTAGTCCCTCAATCGCTGAAACACCATCTCCAGTCGCTCCAAGGCTGCTTGCTCATTGGGTGCAAATACTAATAAGTCATCTAAATAACACAGTAGGCTGCTGAAATTCAGATCTCCAAAAATACTCATCATCATTCGCATGAAAGAGGCTGGACTATTACACAGTCCCTGAGGCATTCTATTGTACTCATGAAGTCCTACTGGAGTCGTGAAAGCTGTATATTTCTTATCCTCTTCAGCCATGGGGATGTTATAGAAGCCTGATGTTAGGTCCATGGTGCTGAAGAGTGTATTTCCGCCCAATGCGACCAGGCAGTCGGACTGATGTGGGAGTGGATGTGCATCCTTGATAGTTCTAGCGTTCAACCATCTGAAATCTGTACAAATCCTCAGACCACCGTCCTTCTTCCAAACGAGTACCAAGGGTGAAGCATATTCACTCACAGATTTCCGAATTATTCCTTGCTCCTCCATTTCAGAGAGAACTTGGCGTAGCTTTTGGTAATGACCTGGTGGTACTCGCCGATACGGCAATCGAAACGGTCGATCGTCTGTTAACCGGATACGATGCACAAAGTCTCTAACTTCTCCGCAATCCAAGGCATGTTTTGAGAAAACATCATGGTAGTTTTCAAGCAACTGAACAAGCTTGGCTTTGCCTGTATTTCCTACCGAGCAGGAATCAATGTCAAGGTCACTAAGACCTACAGATTTTAGTCTCTTCTTGAGATCAGTCATAGCACTGGGTTGCTGATGACTCTCAGGTGCGAGTACTTGAGTATGACTGTAACCCTGTAGCAGCTCAAAATCTTCCACAGCCAAACACGGGGATACATCTGCAAGTTTGCAATTCCTCCTGAGCGTCACTGGCTTGTCTGAAAGGTTGGTAACTTTGAGAGGAACCCAATAATCTCCCCACAACGGTGTGACAACTCGGCCAATCATTATGTTTCGTGGCATAGTCCTGGAAGAAGTAGCTTCCACAATCACTGTACTTCCCGGTGACATAACAGAATTACTCGGCAGCCGTCCCCAGACAAGGTGTTCTTGTTTGGCTGCTAAAGTAACTGACTGTTGTAGCTTAACAGTTCCTACTTTATCTGGTGGATTTCCACCCCTCCAACGACATGTATTCGCCATAACATCTAGAAATTGTTCACAAAACGGAGACGACTCTGTAGCATTGTTAGACAGAATCCTCCAGTAATCATCACTGATCTTCATCCTGTGCATAAGGAATTTGATCACGTTGGTACCGATGATCAAGTCGTCCCTTTGTCCGGGTACAACTAAAACAGGAACCATACACCTCTCACCATATACTTTCAGTTCAACTTCATATATACATTTGGGCTTAGTTTCTTTACCTCCACATCCTATTAGCATGATCTCTTGGGACATTGATGTAGACTCCTGCAATACCTTCTCACTCAGCATCTTCTCTTCTGCTGCCTCACTAAAGGTACACGCCATAGATCCTGAATCTAGCATTCCCATCATCTGGAATTTGTTATTGACACAAACCGGTGCATAAAATAATTCGTTAAATGCTTCAAGAGTCTGCATATTCTGTGCAATTACCTTGACTTCAGCTGGTGCTCGTGCACATGCGCTCTCATATACTTGTTCAATATCTGTGGTTCTGAGGGTTTGTTCGGCCCTACCCACGTCCCCTCTCCAGGTGTGAGTTGTCTAGTTTAAAGCTGGTGCATTCTGCGACGACTGAGCAAATCGGTTGTTGCTACTGAACTGAACATTTGCACAATCCCTACGTGTGTGACCAGGCTTGTAGCAACTGAAGCATAACTGATGTCGTCGACAATGTGCTAGAGTGGAGTGTTGGTGTGACTGACAGACCTTACACGCTCTCATAGGTGGTCGGCTCGGTTGAAGATGTCTTGCTTCTGCTTGGTTATTCTGAGACAGGGCACGGTCAAGCAAACTTATCAGTGTCTTCATGCAGTTTCCATCATTCTGTGAAAAAGACTGGGTACTAGCATTAGCTCGGTTTGGTGAAACAACAGAATCACTGTTCACGATTTCGCTCTCATTAAATGACTGTGAATGGACTGCGGCATTTCTCACAACAGCACTACACTTCGACTTAACTATTAACTGTTCCTTCTGTTCAATTTGGTACCTATCGAGATGTTCTTGTACCTCACCTGCGGTCCATTTATCAGGAGCTTTAAAACGAAAGATGGCTGACAAAGTTGGGTCTGGACAGTGCTTAACAAACATCATTGCTGCCTCCTGACATGGATTGTCTAATTTACGCCCTAATCTGATTAAAGCTTCCTCGGCAACATCAACAGCTTTGTTTAAACGGACCCAATATTCAACTGGACTTTCCCCCATAACAGGTACTGTGGCATAAAAATCTGCTAACGGCATGTAGGAATAACTGGTTTCACTAAAATGTTGTTTCAGAATATCGAATATTACCTTGGGGTTCTCGGAAGGTTTTAGAGAAGTGTTACTGCGCAGGGTGATTTTTACAATGTCCTTGGCCTTTCCCATTAACCTGGAAAGAATTTCGTTACAATGCTCCACTACGGGTACACCCCTTTTTCGTAAATAAGTGCCCATTAACTCTTCCCATTCATGTACACTAAATTTATCTGCACAATCTCCTCTGAACACAGGCGGCTCTTTTGCTTCAGACTGCACAACAAGTTTAACTCCTGTCAAATTAAGCGAAGGGATTTCTGAAAAAGACTGCTCTGCACCTGAACTCGAAGTTCGTACATTGCCGGTTTCTCTCCCTCTACTCGCGTCACCATCCTGAGCAGAAATTATACTGTGCCCTACCTCCTGAGCAATTTGTGTAATGAAATTGTACCATGCTGGATCCTTTAAATCTGGGCTGGTCGGTACTGGGTCACCTCCTGACTGGTTAGGCGTTCGCTCAGTTAGCCTAGTGGAACAAAACTCGGGTGATGTTCTTACAGAGTTACCCCTCACTGCAACAGGTGTACACGGCTGATCACTAAACAGTCTTCCCCTGCCCATACTTGGGTTTGGCATGTTTCTATCAGCATTAAAATCAATTCCACTGAAACCATGCGCCATTATTGCTTTAACCTTCAGAGGAAATAAAAAACTTAAATTACAAAAAAACCTGCCCGCTGCTGCACCGCTGCAGCCACTGCAACCAACTCCGAGGAGTTACTCGTTGGACTCTCAGGAGAGTGACTTGAGTCTCACTGGCATTGCATATCTAGAGAAGTGTCCTGTGCATGTAAGTGCGCCATTTTGTGTTACAGTTCTTTGAAACCTTTACTGGAGTGCAGCTCCCACCGGCGTTCAAACGACATTGATCCTTAGATGAAGATCCACACCACGGAGAACGGAGACTGATCTTCATCCGAGTCACGGCACCACTGTAACCGGCCTACACCCTCACCGCCCGTTCGTAATGATGGACTCTGCGTTGTGTTGTATGTTGGTGTGGTGCAGCAAGGACGAGACCGGCAACATGTGACTTTTTTGGGGGACGGATTTTACTTCAGGCGACTCCTCTGCCTCTGGCGCCGCTTCTCCTCTGAATAAAATATATACATATATACAGGAATGAATATATATATCAGGAGACGTTCCACCTCAGCTTCTCAAGCTTCACGTGCTCTGATAAAACATCTACACATTATATGAATAACCATATACATGAATTAACAAAATTATTTACAAATGACAAGACAAATACACAATAAGACATAAAAATAATAATAAACTGGAACATACCTGAATAAAATAATATACATATATACAGGAATGAATATATATATCAGGAGACGTTCCACCTGTACAACAAAATATAACATTACGCTATGTACAGAACCCCCCTGATCACAATATACATGAAAAACCTGCACATTCTACCTATATACACTTTTATTCAGGACATCTAATAAAATAAACAGCCTTAAGTTTAGTGAAGCATATAATACAAAAGGATAGTTATAGAACACTATAACAGGGACATGGGCCTAACTGCTGCAGCTCAAAAACGAAAGTAAAAAAGAAGACAAAATACCTGTTTAACATGGATTCTAATCCAGCTATACTATATACATCTTTGATAAGAGGATTCTATAGGATTTTATAGGGTTTTATAGGGTTTTCTAGCTCTTCCTGCTTTAAGCAGAGAGCCTGTCAGACCTCTTACCTCTGCTTCTCAAGCCTCACGTGCTCTGATAAGCCCGGGAAGGAAGGGAACTGCCTAGATCTAACTAGCAGGGAGTGATGTTATCCCTCATTACCATATTAACCCCCTCATAAAAACGGCTGCTCAAACCAAATATAAAAACTACTCACAACAACCCTTTAAAGAACCTAATGCCCCTGGGACTGGAACATATCTATTTTTGTAAGGAATTAGTGTAATACACATATAATGTTCCTTAAAGACACACACACATATATTTATACAATACACACCCGTTACATAAGCAGTGCCAGATCGTGGTTATCCATACCTGAGCTCCTTGTACCTGAATTCTCTCGTGATTTAACCTGTTTTTGACCTCTGCTTGTTTTCTGACTATTCTGCCTTCCATTGCCCTAGACTATATTCTTGTACTACGCTTCTGCACTGATATCGACCCGGTTATTCCATTTGACTATTCTATACTCTATATTCCTGATTCTGGCTCGTCTGACTACCCCGTGTTGCTGACCTGGTTTTGTATTACGACATTGTCTTTGATTAACCCTTTCTGTCTAGCTAGTATACCTGGCCAATTCTAAGGACCAGACAGTTAGGGATTTTTCTACGGCTACCCTGTTGGTAGGTTTTGGGCTCTGTGGACTGTTGGGCTTTAAGGACTGTGTGGTGGGATCTGGGAACCGTGACACTGTCTCAGAGCCACAGGCATTGCGCCAGGTTTCAGATCAACATAAACTGAGGGAAAATTCACAGCTAACCTAGGCGGGTTATCTTCTGCCCACACCCCAGGAATTCCCAGTAGTAGTGTGTATGGGTCTAGTGCGACAGGCGGGGTTGGTGCCGTTCGCCATTCTTCGTCTCTGGGCATAATTACTGCAATTTTTTTTCAGGTTGGGTCTCCTGGCTGGGTTATGCTGCCGGGTAGAGCTGCCACTCTCAGGCAGGTCTAATCTAGCGTGACCCCCGGGGAGAAATGTAATTTGTGCTTGTAATTTGTCAGAGAATCTCGTCTCAAAAGAAAACTGGATGGGACATTCAGGTATATATATATAATATATATATATATATATATATATAATATATATTATATATACATAAACAGATTGTATACTTTAGCCAAAGAGAAGGACCGTCTATTACACAAGCAATATCTACAGAGGTCCCTCTCCCGTATCCAAAACGGACTCTTAATAACACATCAAAAAATACTATTATAACAATATAACAACCATCTCATCAGAAATTGCATAGAAATACAGTTTAATTTATCTATTCTTTCACCAACATTCCTGTAATATTTTAATTGCATTTTTAATCAAAATTTTGCTTTACTTTAGCTATTTCTCGAACTGCTCTTCTCACTGGTCTCATCTTCTGACCATACTATATTCATCAAATATCGCAATATTCCTGCATGCTGTCTATACTAAGATAGACACAACAAACATTACACCAGACACACAGATTCTCGTTAATTAACTAACTTAATATTTGTAATCTGTTTCATATATTTCTATTTACTTGGTTGATAAATTATATATTGGTAGACAATAATCTTCTGGATCTAAAATAAATACATACATTGTATAAACTATATACTTTAAATTTACTTCATAAAATACATTTTGCATTATGAATACACATTATTGTTGTATTCTGTAATAATATAAAAACCAGGACATCTTCTTTTATTTAATTCTAGCTCTGAACAAAACTAGAGCTTCTGGAATAATACCAACATATTGCGCAACATTGCCAGAAACAACCGGACAAAAATACTAGACAATATAACTTTCTCACATATAGCCTAGATTATATAAAACTATTTCAATATAGTCTGTTAAGACGGACCTAACCAAATATATCAACGCAAAATATAAACATACATCTCGCAATCGACAGACTTCATCCATTATATTGTAGCACATATAAAAATTAGCTATATCTAGCTATTTAATTAGTAATTTTAAAAAATATATATATTTCTTTGCTAAACCTAAGTTCGCTGCACTGACACATAAGGGTTACTTCCTTTGTTCACCAGAGAGCAGAGAGCTGACTCTCTCCTTCCCCTCTGTGCAGATAGTGTGGGCTAGAAAGAGGGGGGACGAATACGGAGAAAACTGTTAGTGGAGGAAATTCTCATTACCTCTCAGCCATCACATTCTAAATTAACATCCAAAACTTATTACAAAGATCTTTTGTAACTACTATCACACTTTACTCTTGATTGAACAGTTTGATAGACTAAAATTGCACAACACATATATAATATAATATATAATATATTATTCTCGAGTAGTTTCTTCCTATTTGGCAGTTATGAGACATATAGCTCCTTGATCAATTATAGACGCAGTCAGACAAAAACATTCTACTATATAACATTCGATTATGCACCACACATTATCCGTTAATAACATTCTCTGACTCAATACTCACGCAGGACGGTACAGACACAGAATCTGGATGATCAGTCCGAATTACATACACAAATTATACAGTACTGTAATCATTCTTGTTTAAACCTTCTAAATTTTCATCTGGTCCATTGATCATCTCCTCTTCTTCTGGTCTGGAGGGAAGGGGGGGCTCAGAGGCTCCTGCAGATTATTACTTAGTCCACACACAGGGCTTGTAAATTATCTTTGTTTAATTTACTGGTATATTAAAATTAAAACACCAAATATGCATAGACTTATCCCCACACTCATGTTTATATTTATTTGAGGGCATACCTTTCTTTCTTTGCCCTGCTAACATAACGAAATGACTTCTATCTCTCAAACAGTACCTCCAGATATCTATATATGGCTACTGGTCTGGATGACCATGTCTCCCAGTGCTTTGGGAGTGCATCTTCTGTATTAACACTGGATCCATAGATCACTGTTCTGGCCATTCGGGGACTAACATCAGCCAGACTATTGTGGACAAAAGTTTTAATTTCTCCTTACTTAATTCAACACCATAGTGGTGTGTTTCATATAATGCTTCAAAATTGCGCACCATATATTCTAGGGGTGTTTCACCATCTTTTGCTTTCTTGGGTTTTGATGACCCGTTCCCCATGGTTACTTTTTTCAATAGCAACTTCTTCACAGTGCAAACACAATTCTTAACAATCTCAATTTAAATTGACTGTCTGGTACTTCAATCAACAGTTCACTCATGTCGTTTTCACTTCCTCCTTTGGTAGCCAACTGCAGTCGCCTGAGCTGGAAACGTACCGCCAGAGTCCATTCTCAGATTTGCTTCATTGCTAAGCAAGTAGGCGCACACTCACTCACAGCACTCTCAGCAATCACAGCACGTACTATACCAGATACATTCAGCAAAAAACAATACAAGGACAATTCTACTCTTCCTGTTGCCTAAGTCCCAGCAGGCACTATGCCCAGGGTACGTTGTCCCAGCAGGCTCCTTATACCCAAACAATTATTTTACTATTAATCTCTAACTCTTGTCTGCTTTTAGCTATGTGTATCCTGTTCCATGGCAACACGTCTGCTAATCCGAATTTGCCTTGGGCACAGAGCCCACCAGGCACCACTCATCTGCAGCTACCACTGGCCCTGAAGCTCAAAGCTTCTCTTACCGGCCCCCTATTCCACTAAGGTACACAATAGCACTGACTCAGGGCTCTCAGCCCAGTCACAGAAATCCCTCCTCCTTTCTCTTGCCCACGTGCAGAAGTTCTAAAACACAAACATCAACACTGCGCCACGTGGCCACCCTCTCCCTCAAATTCAGAACACCAAGTCAATATCTGATCCCCTGGGTCCAGACATGCGTTAGCCACTCTCTGGCTCCCGTGCTTTCGGCAGCGGGTTCGGTATACTGACGAGACCGTGTACGCAGGTCTCCTTGCCCAACTATGGTCGGATGCTAATCAATACCGGTTTCCAAAACAAAGAGGCACCTTACCTATCGCCGCGCTGTTCGCTGTTTCCTCAGACTCGGTGGGTCCCAGTGTTCCCGGGCCAGGGGTCCATTAGAGACAAGTCGAGCTCCACTTAACAGGAACTCCTGCTTGGCGCCTGCAGATGTCAGCTCACCTTCAACAGACACCCAGCCTCAGGGACCCCTCAGGCCTGCAGTCAATTGCTACTGTCCAGCAGTCACTGCCAATTCGGAAGGGACTCTCATCCTGGATTTCGAGCCCCCAAAAATGTTACCGGAATCCACCTGTTCTCTCGGGAGTAAAGTCAGACCGGCACGAACAATGACTGCTTGGACACAAGTCTCTTCAGGAAAGGCAAACTTTATTGTGACGTCACCACTCAGTCAGGATTGAATCGCTAAAGGCTGAGTCCAGATTACGTACAGACATCGTGTTTTATACCAGGAATAGATAATTAGGTACATCCCAATTAGCCCACCCCATGGTGACACTATCCCACCCCACATGGGTCCGTACCTCCCTTAACTGAATACAACGACACTCCACACATTGGTCATAAATTGGCAACTTTCACGGTACTTTGACAACTTGAGAATTTACCACTCTTTGGGATCCTGCTCATGCCTACCTCCCCATGGCCTGTTTATTGTTTATTCTAGATAAGGCCTCGTCTGGTTTTCACATCCCTCTTTGTTCAGGCCCTAGCTTTCTGACCTCGAAGTAACTACTTTCTCATCCTGTCATTTCGTGCCAGCATCTGCCCGGATCTCGTTAGTTTAACACATTCCTAGGAAGCTATGCAAGCTAAATCCTAAATCGAGCTAATATTTACTATCTACATTCACGCAAACCAATATTCTGAACAAGATGGCCGCCTGGCTCAAGATGGCGGTCATCCTCTGGCTTGAGTCCCTTACACTATGCGATGAACTTGTGCTCGCTTTTACGAAATGGCTACGATTCCCAAACCGCTCGTATAGCTCTCTGGCTTGAAGCGACCCACCTAACGGTAAAAACTTTACCTATTTTAAGAATTTGCACTTGTAATTCTTTAGCACATTCAAAGAGCTCTCTCAGATTTTTTGGTGATTGTTGGTACACCGCATACAGCTTCTCAAAAAATGATGTGACATGTTGAAGACCAGGAATAGAATCGATTGTATCAGAAATGCAGAATTCAAGACTATGACACAAGCAGTGCCTTTTCACAAGCTCTGGATATTTTCCACTAAGTCGCTCTAGAACACCGGATTTTCTTCCAAGCATTACACTTGCACCATCACTACAAACCCCGATCCAGTTTGTAGCAAGAAAGTCATAATTGAAGCCATGCTTAGAAAGACACGTTGTCAGGGTGGCTTCTAGAGACGGGGCATCTGCTTTAGGCAAGTGAAGTAAATGGAGAAAGAAGGTGACTGGATCTTTTCCGTTTACAGAGGCACGAACATAAACTATTAACATGGATAGTGAAGAAACTGATGTAGACTCATCAATGTAAACTGAAAGCTTTGGAGCCTGTTCAACAATTGCCTTGCAAAGCTTTTTCCTCATCTCACTAGCGACGCAATCGATGATTTGTGCAGCTGTGTACTCACTATGGAGAATACGTCCTAAGTCTGTACCGTTTGCAACTTGCAATGAATAAGATCTCGGAAATCTGTGTAAGGACGGTTTTTCTTCGCACAATAGTAGGCCGTGCAAAAGACTTTTGTTGTGGATGGAAGCTTCTGCAATATTGCTTTGCTTTACCTCCTTTCTAGACACCGCTTGGATTTCACCTGCCTTTACATGTGCTTCAGAAGTTTTATGTACATGGATTTTTTTACGCAATGAGGTCAACATATCTTTTTTCACTTTGCCATATGGAGTAATCATACCAGTACTCCATTCTTTAGAAACGGATAAACCCTGTGATACAGATACTCCAAGGTGTTTAAACTCACGGCACACTTTACATCCTAAAAGACCATTTTTTAAGAAGAGCCAAGGGTATGTTTGTTTAAATTCTAGCCACTGATCCTGGTCCCAGCATTCTGGTAAAAGAACAATATCAGGGACATCAGCAGCGGTATCTTCAGCCACATCAGTGACTAAGTCAACTACATCTGATTCACTGGCTGGTGTAGTTTCTGCATCAGAGACCGAGTCATCCATCTGGGGCACAGGCTCGGACTGAGATGAGCAACTTGCAGAATCAGCATGGGATTTCTTACTGGATGCCTTTGAGAAGAAATCCAGAATGCTGCTCATTCATTTGCTCATTTCTGTATAAATAACAAACAAAAATTGTGTAAATCCTTTACTGAAAGAATAAATGGAAAGTGAACTATGTCTCTCTTTCTGAAAACAAAAAAGGGAAGAAACCACTGTGGTACTCTACAGAAGTGGCCAAAATAGTGAAGAACAAAAAGATAGCATTCAATGAAAAAAAGTGTAATCTGCGCTCGTTTCTATGTGTTCCATGTACAACAAAACACTATGAGGTTTTTGTTTGTTTCAATGGCCATTGCAACGTAAGCTCACTCGCCACTTCAAGGCACCTCTTTACAGAGTGAGTACCTAACAAATGTAACCAAAAGGCCGCTCTTCTGAGCAGCTCCAAGCCCCTCCTGCTGCTTTTCAGCTAAGGAGAGGCAGAGATATGGTGGGTTTTATTTATACACGCACCAAATAACTATAAAAAAACTCAGGCAAAGCTATAAGATTAGGCAGAAAGAGGTAAAGCAATTTATAAGAGCTTCCAAAGCACACGCAGAAGAGAAAATAGCTCAGTCAGTAAAAAAGGGGGACAAAACATTTTTTAGATACATAAGGCTTAATGATCTTAACATGTACAGCTTGGAAAAAAGACGAGACAGAGGAGATATGATAGAAACATTTAAATACGTAAAGGGAATCCACAAGGTAGAGGAAGGGAGTATATTTAAAAGGAAACAAAATAGCAAAACAAGAGGACATAGTCTTAGATTAGAGGGGCAAAGGTTTAAAAGTAACATCAGGAAGCATTATTTTACTGAGAGGGTGGTGGATACATGGAACAGTCTTCCAGTAGAAGTGGTAGAGGCCAAAACAGTAATTGAATTTAAGCAAGCATGGGATAGGCATAAGGCTATCCTAAACAAAAGATAAATCCAGGTAAAGTATCCATGTAATTGGGCAGACTAGATGGGCCGAAAGGTTCTTATCTGCCGACATTTTTCTATGTTTCTATGTTTCTATGTTTCTATAAACGAGAAAAGAAAAGTAAAACAAGGATTAGTTAGATTAAAAACAAAGGAAGGAAGGTATGTAGAAGAGGATAAAAGTCTCGGTGACTGCCTCAATGAATATTTTTGTTCAGTCTTTGCAGAAGAAAAGGAAGGAAAGGGACCTCAGTTAGGAGGAAACACTAAAGAGACATTTACATATGAGTTTACAGTAGGGATGTGCGTTTCGGGTTTCGGAATTTTCACAAAATTTCCCGATTCGTGCATTCGGATTCGGACGATTTTCTGAAAATTTTCAGACCCGAAAACAGCAGATTCGAACGAATTTTCCTGCCGAAACGAAAACTTTTCGGAATTTTCGAATGGACTAGAATTGTGTAAAATCGAAATTCATTTTCATTCCATTCGTGATTTCGGCTCCATTCCTGATTTTGGTTCAGCAGATACAAACGAATTTTCGTGCCGAAACGAAAACTTTTCGGAATTTTCGAATGGACTAGAAATGTGTAAAATCGAAATTCATTTTAGTTCCATTCGTGATTTTGGTTCCATAGGGCCCTCATCTCCTCCTGTACTGTTTGTCAAATGTTGTTCAATGTATTGTAACCCTGTCTATACTGTGCTTATTATACAGCGCTGCGGAATATGCTGGCGCTTTATAAATAAAGAATAATAATAATAATAATAATTTCAGTAATTTCGGACATCGTATTTATATCGCTGATTCTGTAATTAAATTTTGTATCATTCTCATCTCAATGTATCCTTCCAGGAAAACCAGAGAAATCTCAAAGTATCCTTCCTGGAAAACCAGAGAAATCTCAATGTATCCTTCCTGGAAAACCAGAGAAATCTCAATGTATACTTCTTGTAAAAAATGAGAAATCTCAATGTATCCTTTTTGTAAAAATGAGAAATCTCAATGTATCCTTCTTGTAAAACATAAGAAATCTCAATGTATCCTTCCTGGAAATCCAGCGAAATCTCAATGTATCCTTCTTGTAAAACATAAGAAATCTCAATGTATCCTTCCTGGAAATCCAGAAATCTCAATGTATCCTTCTTGTAAAACATGAGAAATCTCAATGTATCCTTCCGGGAAACCAGAGAAATCTCAATGTATCCTTCTTGTAAAAAATGAGAAATCTCAATGTATCCTTTTTGTAAAAATGAGAAATCTCAATGTATCCTTCTTGTAAAACATAAGAAATCTCAATGTATCCTTCCTGGAAATCCAGCGAAATCTCAATGTATCCTTCTTGTAAAACATAAGAAATCTCAATGTATCCTTCCTGGAAATCCAGAGAAATCTCAATGTATCCTTCTTGTAAAACATGAGAAATCTCAATGTATCCTTCCCGGGAAACCAGAGAAATCTCAATGTATCCTTCTTGTAAAAAATTTGAAATCTCAATGTATCCTTATTGTAAAAAATGAGAAATCTCAATGTATCCTTCTTGTAAAACATGAGAAATCTCAATGGCAGAATTATCGTATTGTATAATTATCGTATCCTAAAAACCATTCGTTTACATCAAAACGAATAGACACTTTGAAACGAGGAGAACAGACGTTCTGAAAAACACGAAAATTTCCGAAATAACGAAAAAAAGTCAATACGAAAAACAACCGAAACGAACCTAACCAAAACTAAAATCGGCCGAAACGAGTCGAAACGAAAATTTACAAAATCCGAACGAACCGAACCGAAAAAAAAAAATCGGTGCACAAGCCTAGTTTACAGAGGATGAGGTTCTACAGCAGCTGTCTAAAGTAAAGACAAATAAGTCAATGGGACCTGATGGTATCCACCCTAAATTATTAAAAGAGCTCAGTGGTGTAATATCAAAACCGTTAACAGATTTATTTAACCAATCCTTGTTAACGGGAGTTGTCCCAGAAGACTGGAAATTAGCAAATGTTGTGCCGATTTACAAGAAGGGTATTAGGGAGGAACCGGGGAACTATAGGCCAGTTAGTCTTACGTCAGTAGTGGGGAAATTAATGGAAACCATGTTAAAGGAAAGGATTGTTGAACATCTAAAAACACATAGATTACAGGATCAGAAACAACATGGGTTTACCTCAGGGAGATCATGCCAAACTAATCTTATTGACTTTTTTGATTGGGTAACAAAAATAATAGCCGCTGGGTGGTGCAGTAGACATTGCTTATTTAGATTTCAGTAAGGCTTTTGATACTGTTCCGCATAGAAGCTTATCAATAAATTGCAATCTTTGAGCTTGGATTCCAATATTGTTGTATGGATTAGGCAGTGGCTGAGTGACAGACAACAGAGGGTTGTGGTAAATGGAGTTTATTCGGCGCAAGGTACCCACTGACCCCTGAGGTACCCCACTGGTAACAAGACCTTGCGCCTTAAATGCAATATCACTAATAAAAATATTATGGACCTCTTTAATATTTTTATTAGTGATATCGCAGAAGGTATTAATGGAAAAGTATGTCTTTTTGCTGATGACACAAAGATTTGCAACTGGGTTGACGTTCCTGGAGGGATCAGCCAAATGACAAATGATTTAGGTAAACTAAAAAAATGGTGGGAGCTGTGACAATTGAGTCTTAATGTGGATAAGTGCAAGATAATGCACCTGGGACGTAAAAACCCAAGGGCTGAATATAGAATATTTGATACATCTGAGGTGGGATTTAGGGGTTATTATTTCAGAGGATCTAAGGGTAAGTAGTCAATGTAATAGAGCAGCAGGAAATGCTGGCAGAATGCTTGGTTGTGTAGGGAGAGGTATTAGCAGTAGGAAAAGGGAAGTGCTCATGCCACTGTACAGAGCACTGGTGAGACCTCACTTGGAGTACTGTGTGCAGTACTGGAGACCGTATCTCCAGAAGGATATAGACATCTTAGAGAGAGTTCAGAGAAGGGCTACTAAAATGGTGTACGGCTTGAAGGAGAAAAGTTACCAGGAAAGGCTTAATGATCTTAACATGTACAGCTTGGGAAAAAGACGAGACAGAGGAGATATGATAGAAACATTTAAATACGTAAAGGGAATCCACAAGGTAGAGGAAGGGAGTATATTTAAAAGAAACAAAGTAGCAAAACAAGAGGACATAGTCTTAGATTAGAGGGGCAAAGGTTTAAAGTAACATCAGGAAGCATTATTTTACTGAGAGGGTGGTGGATACATGGAACAGTCTTCCAGTAGAAGTGGTAGAGGCCAAAACAGTAATTGAATTTAAGCAGGCATGGGATAGGCATAAGGCTATCCTAAACAAAAGATAAATCCAGGTAAAGTATCCATGTAATTGGGCGACTAGATGGGCCGAAAGGTTCTTATCTGCCGACATTTTCTATGTTTCTATGTTTCTCCCAACACAATGAAATTAAGAGACTTAGGGTAGTGGCCCAAGGAAAGGTCTGAAGAATCATGCATGGGAACAATGGAAGATCTGAAGAATCATGCACGGGAACAATGGAAGATCTGAAGAATCATGCACGGGAACAATGGAAGATCTGAAGAATAATGCACGGGAACAATGGAAGGTCTGAAGCATCATGCATGGGAATCAATGGAAGGTCTGAAGAATCGTGCACGGAAACAATGGAAGATCTGAAGAATCGTGCACGGAAACAATGGAAGATCTGAAGAATCATGCGCGGGAAGAAAGGAAGATCTGAAGAATAATGCACGGGAACAATGGAAGATCTGAAGAATCATGCACGGGAAGAAAGGAAGGTCTGAAGCATCATGCATGGGAAGAAAGGAAGGTCTGAAGAATCGTGCACGGGAACAATGGAATTTATCTGAAGAATCATGCACAGGAACAATGGAATTTATCTGAAGAATCATGCACGGGAAGAAAGGAAGGTCTGAAGAATCATGCACGGGAAGAAAGGAAGGTCTGAAGAATCATGCACGGGAAGAAAGGAAGGTCTGAAGAATCATGCACGGGAAGAAAGGAAGGTCTGAAGAATCATGCACGGGAAGAAAGGAAGGTCTGAAGAATCATGCACTGGGAACAAAGGAGGTCTGAAGAATCATGCATGGGAACAAAGGAAGGTCTGAAGCATCATGCATGGGAACAAAGGAGGTCTGAAGAATCATGCACGGGAACAATGGAAGATCTGAAGAATCATGCACGGAAACAATGGAAGATCTGAAGAATCATGCACTGGGAACAAAGGAGGTCTGAAGAATCATGCATGGGAACAAAGGAAGGTCTGAAGCATCATGCATGGGAACAAAGGAGGTCTGAAGAATCATGCATGGGAACAATGGAAGATCTGAAGATCATGCATGGGAACAATGGAAGGTCTGAAGAATCATGCACGGGAACAATGGAATTTATCTGAAGAATCATGCATGGTAGAAAGGAAGGTATGAAGAATCATGCACGGGAAGAAAGGAAGGTCTGAAGAATCATGCATGGGAACATAGGATGTCTGAAGAATCATGCATGGGAACATAGGATGGTCTGAAGAATCATGCATGGGAACAATGGAATTTATCTGAAGAATCATGCACAGGAACAATGGAATTTATCTGAAGAATCATGCACGGGAAGAAAGGAAGGTCTGAAGAATCATGCCACGGGAAGAAAGGAAGGTCTGAAGAATCATGCACGGGAAGAAAGGAAGGTCTGAAGAATCATGCATGGGAACAATGGAAGATCTGAAGAATCATGCATGGGAACAATGGAAGGTCTGAAGAATCATGCACGGGAACAATGGAATTTATCTGAAGAATCATGCATGGGTAGAAAGGAAGGTCTGAAGAATCATGCACGGGAAGAAAGGAAGGTCTGAAGAATCATGCATGGGAACATAGGATGGTCTGAAGAATCATGCATGGGAACATAGGATGGTCTGAAGAATCATGCATGGGAACAATGGAATTTATCTGAAGAATCATGCACAGGAACAATGGAATTTATCTGAAGAATCATGCACGGGAAGAAAGGAAGGTCTGAAGAATCATGCACGGGAAGAAAGGAAGGTCTGAAGAATCATGCACGGGAAGAAAGGAAGGTCTGAAGAATCATGCACGTGAACAAAGGATGGTATGAAGAATCATGCACGGGAACAATGGAAGATCTGAAGAATCATGCACGGAAACAATGGAAGATCTGAAGAATCATGCACTGGGAACAAAGGAGGTCTGAAGAATCATGCATGGGAACAAAGGAAGGTCTGAAGCATCATGCATGGGAACAAAGGAGGTCTGAAGAATCATGCATGGGAACAATGGAAGATCTGAAGAATCATGCACGGGAACAATGGAATTTATCTGAAGAATCATGCATGGGTAGAAAGGAAGGTCTGAAGAATCATGCACGGGAAGAAAGGAAGGTCTGAAGAATCATGCATGGGAACATAGGATGGTCTGAAGAATCATGCATGGGAACAATGGAAGATCTGAAGAATCATGCATGGGAACAAAGGAAGGTCTGAAAAATCATGCATGGGAAGAAAGGAAGTTCTGAAGAATCATGCACGGGAACAATGGATGTTACATTACAACAGTATTTATTAAGCGCCGACAAGTCCGTAGCGGTGTAAAATGGGAGAGACAGAAAAAACAAATATATATACACGTTAACACACATACAGAACAGAAGGAGAGAGGACTCTGCTCGAGAGCTTACAATCTAAGAGGTCTGACGAATGATGCACGACAAGAAAGGAACTCATTGTATGGTGCACAGGCAAATCCCATAGGATTCAATGTAAAAAATTAACCATTTATTTATTTCATTTTTAGCAAACAATCTTTATTTTAAATTCTGTAACAGACAGTTATTATTATTATTATATTATTATTATTATTAATTTATAAAGCGCCAGCATATTCCGCAGCGCTGTACAATAAGCACAGTACAGACAGGGTTACAATACATTGAACAACATTGACAAACAGTACAGGAGGAGATGAGGGCCCTATTCCCGTAGGAACTCACAATCTAGGAGGGTTTGGGGTTGGAAACAGGAGGAGAGGACTGTAAGGTGAGAGTGAATTGATGGTTGCGTCAGTGAGTTGGGGGGTAGGCTTCCCTAAATAGGAACGTTTTAAGGGAGCGTTTGAAGGAAGAGAAGTTAGGGGAAAGTCTGACAGTACGAGGGAGAGCGTTCCAGAGAGTGGGGGCTGCGCGTGAGAAATCGCTGTATCAGTTATTATGTTTTATAGAACTTTTTTTATTATTCACACATATTTTCATGCATTTTTATTGGTTTAAACCCCTTTGTAGAAGTATAGCAGAATACTTTTTTCCCAGTTCAACACTCTTCGGCGGTCGGATCAAAGGTCTTCGGCGGCATTCAGCTGGCTGATCGGTGCTCTTCGGCTGCGTTCGGTGGTCTGATCGGCAGCTTTACATTTGGTGCACTTCAGGGACCCTGCGGTGAATAATGAATACACCACAGGGACCTCAAACCAGAATCGCCAAAGCGCACTGAACGAGAAAGCACCGAAATTTCACTGAAATTTCAGTGCTTTCTGATTAACCCCTTATGTTAGGGGTTATATAAAATTTACCTTGATAAAGGCTCAGGACGAGCCGAAAATTTAGACCTAATGTAATTTTTAAAAGATCAAATTTTATTTGCAGAAAAAAATGTAATATATTAAAAAATAAGTACCAGACAGATAGTGGGGCACTATTGTGCTAGCGAGAAAAAAAAGCGAGATGAGGCCAATATGTACTCTAGTAAGGATTAAACCTTATAGCTCGTGTGCACTGAAAAAAGCACACTTGGAGAAGATAATCTCATCCTCTGTAATTATGACAGCAAGGAGAGCAAAAAACCTTAATGATCTACTTGTTCCAAGTCATTTTCAGAGATCACAAGTACATAAATCAGGATGGCTACAGAATTCCCTTAAAGGGACATACAAATGCGGAAGATGCAAAGCATGTAGCTTTATTTCTAAGGATTCAAAGATCTTCCACAATTCTGATAACTCTAAATCATTTACGGTCCAAGACTTTTATAACTGTTAAAGTAAGGGAGTAGTGTACCAAACGACCTGTACCTGTAACGACCTGTACCTGTAACGACCTGTACCTGTAACGACCTGTACCTGTAACGACCTGTACCTGTAACGACCTGTACCTGTAACGACCTGTACCTGTAACAACCTGTACCTGTGGGGCCAAGTACATCGGTAAAACCATAAGAGAATTCAGAACTCGTATTTTGGAACATGTGAGATCAATCAACTATTTAAAAGAAACACCAATCTCTAGGCATGTGAAAATAGTACACGGAGGCATCGCATCAAACTTACAATTTAAAATTATAGATCAAGTCCAGGACCACGTAAAGGTAACTGGGATGTGAGGTTAAGACAGAGAGAGGCCTTTTGGATTTATCGTTTGGGTACCCTGTTTCCACAGGCTCTGAACGAAGGTTTTACATTTACACCGTTTATAGGCTGCTGATTATATGGAACTTGGTTCCTTTTACAACTAATCTTGTGTTATATATGATTTTAATCCCTCAATTCCGTCTAGTAGATCATCTCTCCATGTATAACGAAGTCAACTATCCCTGTATTTAGTTTTCTAACTAATTATAGTGTCAGCGTCAGCTAGTATCAACCTTATGATCTTTCCTTAGGGTTTGATAACATTTGCCTAGCTGAGTAAAACATTTATGGATTCAATGTAATGAGATGTTTTTAATTCACATTTTTCATTGTGAGTCATATTGTCCATCTGGGTTAATTTGTTTTTGTTTGTAATTTGACCACTTTGGGTTATATCCATTATTAGTGCATTTACTATGCAATATTGATTACTTCTTAGCGCTATGTACCGCTATGTCCTTTCTGATAGATCTCTATATATAGGCTCCTTTTTTCCTCTTTTCCCTTTCTTGACTTCTATGTCTACCGAAACGGACTTTCCGGACGCACGCACAGTGTAATGAGGAAGGGAATGCGTTCCAACCTCTGAATATGGAACGCACACGCAGGGATTTGCGACGGTACACACGAAATGCTCAATTAAGAAAATCGAATGGGCATCAGCTGGATTTAGGGAGAGATGAAGAACATAAATTCAAATGACGGATATAGGGGTGTAAGGTAAATTCGCTCCTGATGAAGAAAGCGCAAGCTTTCGAAAGGCGTTGAGCATCATACTATTATGTTTGAACAGCTTGTTGGGGGAATCCCCTTACTGGTTTACTATGGTGATTTAAATATCTTGACAATTTAGGAATTGTGATCTGTGGTATTTGACCTGCGATGGTCTATTGGCTATAATTGTGAATTAAGACAGTGGGTTCTGTGGTCTCAATGTGTCGATTGCAATTTGTAATAAGTCTCATCTATGCACGATTTACCCCTATTTATATCATCGGCATAAAGATCCATCCATGTAAAATGTGGTGCCTTTTTGTGTTATGAGCCAAGAAGCTCTGCTTATGCAACGGTGGTAAATTATGCAATGGTGGTAAACTGTGGTTCCCTTTCTTGTGATGAGCTGGAACTCTGCGTGCACAATTGATGTATATTAGTCTACATGTTCAATATAGGTTATCTCCCTCCTCCCTCTTCCTGTCCTCCAATTCCCTACTTGACCCCCTGCAATCTGACTTCCGTCCCCTACACTCAACTGAAACTGCCCTCACCAAAGTCACCAACGACCTCCAACTGCTAAAAAACACGGCCACTATTCTATTCTCATCCTGCTTGACCCTCTCGGCTGCTTTTGACACTGTTGACCACCCCCTCTTCTACAGACCTTCAACTCTCTGGATCTCGGTGACACTGCACTCGCTTGGGTTGACTCCTATTTATCCAACAGGTCCTTCTGTGTGTCCTTTGCTGGTAACTCCTCCTCTTCATTGCCTCTATCTGTTGGTGTACCTCAAGGCTCTGTCCTTGGTCCTCTGCTCTTTTCCATCTACACCTCCTCCCTGGGCAAAATCATCAACAGCTTTGGTTTTAATACCACCTCTACGCTGATGACACTCAGATCTACCTCTCTACCCCTGATCTCTCCCCCTGTCCTTTCAAAAGTCAGTGACTGTTTATCTGGCATCTCCTCCTGGATGGCCTCCCACCACCTAAAGATCAACATGTCAAAGACTGAACTCCTACTTATCCTCCCTCCAATTGTCACGGTGGGTCAGGGGATGGGGCGCCTGGCAGCAGCTTCCTCGCTGCTCGCTGGCCAGGCGCCGAATGTAAACGCTTCCGGGTGCGCTCACGTGGGACGCCGAGGGGTGGGGCCTGGCGTTATGACGCGGACCCGCCGGGTTTAAAACCCAGTCTCACCATTATACCGGTGCCCTGACGTGGTATTCACCTCCCGCAG
>RXON01003257.1:0-41296 GCA_009667805.1 Leptobrachium leishanense
GAGGACATAGTCTTAGATTAGAGGGGCAAAGGTTTAAAAGTAACATCAGGAAGCATTATTTTACTGAGAGGGTGGTGGATAAATGGAACAGCCTTCCAGTTGAAGTGGTAGAGGCCAAAACAGTAATTGAATTTAAGCAAGCATGGGATAGGCATAAGGCTATCCTAAACAAAAGATAAATCCAGGTAAAGTATCCATGTAATTGGGCAGACTAGATGGGCCGAAAGGTTCTTATCTGCCGACATTTTTCTATGTTTCTATGTTTCTATCCCAGCTGATTTAAATGTATCATTTCTTCCAGACAGTGACTGTTTCCCTCTGGAAAAATATGTGTTTAAATGGCTGGAGACAGAATGGAGTTTCTACAATGTTATCGGTGTGTTTGAATAGACTGTAATCTGCTGGCACCCATTGTTTTAGGTTAAGAAAGGTTATGTAATGTTTACTGTACTGTCTACCTAATGTAATCAGATTTCTTATTCCAAGAGGTCAAAGTTTTTGCAATTATCTGTATTAGTTGTGATTAGATCCTCCTAGAAGAAGTTGTGATTGTTTATATGTAAATGACTTCTGTCTGTCCCCATAAAAATCTGTGCTTGTCAATTTGATAAAAAACTGTTCTATTCTGACCAAGCTTGAAGTCACGGCTCATGATTTGGGGTACCAGGAATCTTCTGCCAGCTGTGCCAAGGAAAGGCTCCAGATCTACAGCTTCGGCTTATTTCTGGGGGTGCTAGCCAGGCTCTCTACATGCACCGGGCCTTAAGCTGCGGCTAAGGTACTAAAGAAAGGTGTGAGAGTCATGAGGAGAAACTGGGTGTCCAGCGATGAAGCGGCATTTGGCAGACGTGACCATGTCCGGGCACAGAGATCTGTTACAGTGGTGGCAGCATGTGGGATGCTTCCTACAGTCTAAAGACATCCAAACTATCACTGGGATTCGATACCCAGACGGTGTAGCAGAAGCGGAAGATGGCAGCAGTCACAGGAGCAGCATACTGGGAGAGGTTGCGAGAGGTACAAGCAAACCATCGTGGACCTGTAACAGAGGAGACTCGGCTGAACTGGGCTGATACAGCACGTTGGCAACTCTGTCACGAGGTGCTGGACAAAGAGCAGCGCTACCAGAACAAGATCCTCTCCTCATCCCAAGAAAGGTACCTGAAGAGGATAGACGTACGTGAGGCATTGGTGGATAAGCAACGCAACAAGAATTGGCTGACTGATCTGGCTTGTCTGGTCTATGAAGAAACAAGGCTGGATGAGAGCTATGAAGCCCTTCGATGGTATGTAGCCCAGATGAGAGTGGAGAGTGTGGACAATAACAGCCCGACAGAAGGCTTTGGCTATGGCTGCCCGGGACTGTTGTTTGAGGAAATGTCTAGAGATCCGGATTTCAGAGATGACACAGAGTGGAGATGGGAAGAGATAGCAGAGTATAGAGAAAACCTGCTAAACCTCTCTGACGTGTGATGGATGCAAGACGACTTGGAGTCGTTAGCCAGCAAGGAGTGGAAGCTGGAAAAATTGTACAAGTGACTGCTAGACCTCAGTCAGCAGGTAAGCCAACTTCACCATGAGAAACTCTGCACAGAGAAGCAGACAGAGGAAGTGACAATGGTGCAGAATGCCTCTGGCCTCTGTTTTCAGGCAGCAGAGGATTTTTGCCCTGCTACAGTGGATGTGACTGCAGTCTCCACTGATATGACCTAGAGGGACGTTTATGCACTGTCGAGGGAAGAATGCCTTCCAACAGTGGGCGAGACTAAAGACCCCACTAGCAATTTACCGGGATGCATGCTCCCAGCCTAGGAGGGCTGGGGGAGCTTGAAGGCCTTTATTTGTCTGGGCCAGCTATAGACTCTGGAGTTGTCAAGGATATTGGAACTTTTCCCACAGCACTGTCAGGAGGTGAGACAGTTGCCCCAGATCCCCAAGTTATGGTGTCGCCAGAGCCTGTGAGCGGGGAGGACAGCTTGCTGGAGTTGGTGATTCCCGAGAGGAAAACGGTTTTTGATTTTGCAATTTGTGTAGTTTAGGTGCTGTTCCAAAGAGCATTGTTACAATTTTGTCAGTGTTTAGAAAAACTTTGTTATCTTTGATCCACTCTTCTACCTTTGAATTGTTCTTCCAGCATGGCCTCCAGCTGCGGGAGATTCGGTTTGCTGGTATAGATTATGGTGTCATCTGCATACATGTGTACAGTTGAGACTTTGCAGACATTGGGCAGACCATTTATGATTATTGTGAATAGCAGGGGGCCGAGTATCGAGCCTTGGGGTACACTGCACGCGATTGGGAGGGGGAGGGAAGCGCTGTCAGAAATGGACACAAATTGCGATCGGTTGGATACATATGATTGAAACCAGGTTAGCGTGCGATCACCAATACCAGAGTTTTTAAGTTTTTCTAATACGATGACATGGTCCACTGTGTCCTTGGAAAAATCAAAGAAGATGACTCCAGTTAGGTCTCCTTATTCCATGCCAGCTTGGATATCATTGAAAATTTTTAAAAGGGTAGTTGTAGTTGAATGAATTGGACGAAGCGTAGTACAATAGGAGCTAGGATGGGAGAAAAAGTAGCAACAAATCCCATATGCAATAATTGGTATTCATTGCAAAATGTAGGCAAGCAGTTTGATAAGTTTACAAAGCGGTGTACAGACAGTCATTATTGGAAGAGTTAGTTATATGCCTTCCTTTTTTTACCAGCTATTCACAAGTCATTAGCGTTAATTGCAGAATAACTCTTTGCATGGGTTACATTTTGTAAAAAAACATTAAAAAAATCACATGACTTATTGGTTTCTAGGGATGTGCGTTTCGGGTTTCGGAATTTCGGAATTTTCACGAAATTTCCCGATTCGTGTTTTCGGATGCGGCCGAATTTCCGAAAAATTTTAGATCCGAAATTTTCAGATCCGAAATGTTTTCCGAGCCGAAACGAAATATTTTCGGATTTTTCGAATGGGCTTGAAATGTGTCAAACGAGGAGAACAGATGTTCCGAAAAACGAAAATTTTCCGAAAAACGAAAATTTTCCGAAAAACGAAAATTTTGTAAAAACGAAAATTTTCTGAAAAACGAAAATTTTCGAAAAAACGAAAAGTCGATACAAAAACCGGGCAAAATGACACGAAAAATACGAAAAATGGTCGATATTCCGAAAAATGTGCAATTCCGAAAAACAAAAATTTCCGAAATTACAAAAAGTCGATACAAAAACCGAGCACAGTGACACGAAAATACGAAAAATTGTCGATATTCCGAACAAAAAATGTACCCGAAAAACGGGCCGAACCGAATCGAATCGAAACCGAAATCGGTCGAAACGAGCCGAATCGAAAAGTTTAAAAATCCGAAAAATCGAACCGAATCGAACCGAAAAAAAAATCGGTGCACAAGCCTATAATGGTTTCATGCCTAACAAAGGGAACATTTCACAAAATGGTTTAAAATAGCCATATAGTGTAAATCCCATAGGCTTCAATGTTAACAATATTCCTGTTTTTATTCAATATCTAATAAACCGTTTATTATTTTAATCTGCAGTATAAAGTCTCTTTATTTATAGATTTTTAAAAGCAGTTTTTCTTTTTTCTGTAACAGACCTTTTTATTATCATTCATAGGACCTTATATGTAAATTATATGCCTGAATAGCCCAGTATATGATATACATCCTGACATGTCTGATATTTACAGGGTTATTCAGAGAAAGGTGAAAACCAGGAGAATGGCAGGAGAAGAGAACAATTTAGACCAAATATACGATTTGGAAAGTGAGATAATTGGGAGAATGTTTCTGGTTTGGCTATGTTGACCTACTGTAGAATCTTCGCTTCTCCAGTCATTCTCCTGGTTTTCACCTCTCTCTGAGTAACGCTGTTAGCCTTTACAATCTATTAACTGGAGAAAGTAATGTTAGTGATGCATTCTAATCTATGAGATTTAAATGTGATTTTAAGAAAAATAGTAAGTAAGTCATACTTGTGAGGTTCTTGTACAAAGTTCAGTAGAAATATCAACGCCGGTGTTACCCATTCCTATGATCAATACTTTTTTGCCATCAAATCCAACTGGCCTCTTGTAGTGCCGACTGTGAAAAACCTTTCCTCTAAATTTGTCAATACCTTTCGAGAAAAAAATTTAAGAGTTAACATTTATGGTTAGATTTTGTTGTACAGATACAATAATTTCCTGTCTTTATTTGATACTCTAAATTGCATGTATCATATTGGCGCTCACAGCATTACAAACGATTTTATAAATAAAGATAAGCAATAACAAACTAATTTTTACCTGGGAAAGATTCCAGTGGTAAGACCGGCTGAATGTATTGACCGGTGCATATCATGATGGCATCAAAGATGGCGGTATTGGTTTCTTCACCAGTCTTTGTGACAATAACCCATTTTCCAGTCATGCTGAAATCTGAGTGCCTCTGCACATGGCAAACTGTAGTCTGTCAATATAGAATATATTGGTTCTGTAACATTTCATATGAAAAACAGATCAGCCTGTATGGAGGTTGCAAAAGTAGACATTCCATCACACTTAAAGTGAATTTGTAGCTGCCAGGTTCCGTTTGCCTGTAATATAACACCAAGAGACAGATATCACACTGGTCTTAAATATCAATGGGATATATCACCCATTACGAGATATAGCAGCTTTTGGTTACCTGGTTCCAGTACAGGCACTGCCATGTTTGTCCTCCGTGGGAGGAAATGGAAGAGGGCTGTTATGCTGTTTTGCATGATTGGCCCTTAGTGGTATTGACGACACACTGACTTACTAGTCAACAGAATGAACTGCAGTGATGCACAGCTGTAGGACAGCTCTTCCACTCACAGCTGTCACTCGCGCTGGCAGCCCTGATACCTACTGTAAATGAGAGGGAATAACTTACGTTTTCCTGTACACAGGCTGGCTTCTCTATGGTGAACCTAAGCAGTGGACTATGGTTCCATGGTGAAGGGGTGGCTTGTGAACACTGGTTTGGGGCTGTCCCTGTTATGCAGTTGTAGGACTCAGTGGCTCTCCACAATGGCCCAGGCCTCACAGCCCTCTTTTGAGCATGCAGAGATCTGTGTCCCCCACATTTCATAGTTGGGTGTTGTACAGGTAACCTCACCCTGGAACTTCTGAGAGCAACCAAAGCCTTCAGGGGCTGGCAGCTCATTGGCCAGCTTGAGGTCCAGGTTCAACAACCCCCTGCAGTGCAGGAAGCCCAGGGGCACTATTCCCTAGTTGGTACTAATGTAGCATCTCGATATGTAATCGTTAGTGCCAGGAAAAGTAAGCTTAGCATCAGCATTGGTATTCCTATTGTGATGCTACAGTCAGGTGAAAACGTTTTAAACCTCGCAGCTTGTGCAAGCTTACTGTACTTAAGCATCTCCTATACCTAACATGGGGGCGCAATCTATTTTTAGCATCTCGGCAAGTGAGGTATTACAAAGTGCTGGTGCAATTTACTATTGGAACTCCCAAGCCAAAATTTTAACACCTCCTAAAAGTTAGTTCTAAATGATTCTGCAAATGCAAAATCATTTAAGATGCTCTAAACCCCCCAATAATCCCTTCACTACCAAGATCGAGATAACTTGGGCTTCAAAAGGCACAATCCAAGCTCGATATCAAGATATCACGATCTGCAGCCCAAAAGGAAATGAAATGCGTTTTCTGCATACAAATTTCATTTGCTTTTGGGCTGCAGAAAGTGCTCCCAAAGTCTTAGCCTGTGGGCATAATGCCCAAAGAGCTAAAACTGTGTAAAATCGGACTGAATGTCCTGACATTGGGCATTCAGCAGCCTTTGCAGGGAACCTCGAGCTGCAGCTGTAACAGATATAGCCAGAATAAGTGGAGCACCACACCAGAATATTCCCCTCATACCTTGCGATGTTGGTCGCCAAGTACCCCAATGGTGGTTTCCCCAAAAAAACTAATTTAACAAAGTCAAAAAAATCTCAGTATAAGAACAGGGTACAGCGCACTCAAGATTTTAAGTAAATACCACATACACTTTAGAGAAGAGAAGTTATGGGGTACCTGTGAACATCGGAAGAAACACCCAAAAAGCCCAATACATCTAAGCCTGTTATAGGCTCACAGAATCGGGCTGTACTATTGTTATTTTCTGTTTCCCATACATGGTGTATGGAGATGAAGAAACCAGAATAACAAGAACACTATAGTGTATGTGGTATTTACTTAAAATCTTGAGTGCGTTGTACCCTGTTCTTATACTGCAGCTGTAACAGCTTTAACTCAATTTGGCAGTAGATGGCGCCATCTACTGACCAAGTAATATGTTATTACAGAAAGAAATATACTGGGAATATGCCAAAATATTTCTTACTGTATAATTAATTAAAAATTATTTTTCAAAAACCACTGGTTCCTGACAATGTTTTTTTGGAAAATCACTTGGTAGTAAAGGGGTTAAATCCTATACTCACCTCTCATTCCACGGTGAAAAGGATGGCCTTATCCACCACTTCTTCTCCCCAGGAGCAGAGTGAGACTGGGAACAGATAGTTCCAAGTTTCCCTCCTTGATCTCGTGAAAGAGAGTTCACGCAGAGCTCAAGACTCAGAAGTGCAAGCCTCCATGAAGTCCTATTTACTCCATGAGCTGAGACTCGCGGTGGTGCAGAAGCACTACTGCGGGTATCAGGGAGGTTAGTGCTACGTTCCAGGGGGATGTGCTGAGATAAGGCCTTCCTGACAATACAAAGTTAACATGGAGACAATAAGGGAAAATCTGAAAGCGCAGATTTTCTTGCTTATCATCTTGATGTTAGCATCAACAATGGAATAGTGCCCCATGGCTTGGCTAAAGGCTCCTGAGACCACCAGGCAGACCTGATCGCAATGCTGCACCAGGGCAAATGTGGGGATGGCAGATGGACTGACCATCTGGCTTGGGAGCATGGAGCTAGCTGAAATGATGCACCAGGATGTGTATGTGAATGTTTGGGATGCAATGGTCAGTGTATAAAGGTGTGTCAAGGTCAGGGTGGAGGTGTCAAGGCCAGTGTAGCTATATCAATGTCATGTTTCCTCTTAAAATGCACTTTGCGCTCCAAAGAAACTCTTTAAATTATTTTTTCTAGTGCACAGCAGTTTCTACAGCATGAACAATGTAAAAAGGTTACTGACAAGACTACTTTTATTAAACATTACTTTATGCAGCTACGTAGTGGCACAGACACATACACTATATTGCCAAAAGTATTCGCTCACGTGCCCAGCTCCTGATTTGGATGGGTGAGCGAATACGTTTGGCAATATAGTGTATAAGATTGAATTTAAGCAGGCATGGGATAGGCATAAGGCTATCCTAAATAAAAGATAAATCCAGGTAAAGTATCCATGTAATTGGGCAGACTAGATGGGCCGAAAGGTTCTTATCTGCCGACATTTTCTGTTTCTATGTTTCTATAAGGTCCTGCTTTGGTAAGATACCTCTCAATCACTGTAAGAATAAGACCCTCTCTAATTCGGTTTCAAATGCTTGGTCCAAGTCTAGGATGCTTGTAAACGGTGTGTTAAGTTATAAACGTTGCTGTAACTCACCTTTAATTGTATATGCTTCATTAACTGAAAATGCTCTGCATACAACTTGTAATATTCCAAAAATTTAGAATTTGGTAGGAAGTTAGGAAAGTTTTCCGGCATTGGAAAATCACTAAAACACATCATTTCCTTTGATGCATTGCTGACCAGAGATTTGTAGATGCTTGGACAGTCATCTTCTACATTTTCCTAGATAGTATAAGATGAAATGTGTGAGAATATGTAAAGATCACTATTCCAGTCATCATAAGCGAGTCACTGGACATGGTTATCTAGAGCTTTCTATGCACCAAAATGTAAAATTCTCCAAGACCCCCAAGACTGAAAGAGATTCTCCTCCTTATAACCTTGGATGCTAAAAGTCAAGGATAAGTGTAAATCTTTGCTCTGACCGTGAAACAGAAATTGCAGTTAAACAGAGAGTAAAGAAATACAATTTTTGTAATGGGTTTGTGTTTAAAAACGTTGTATACCCTACATGAGATTGCAGTTCGTTGCAAATGATTATTTCCTTACCTGAGCAGAATGCAAAATTGCTCCATTGACATTTCCTGGCTGGACATCGACAAGGCATCTGCACAAACAAGGTATTGAGGCTGATATTGGAACTCACACTTGAGTACACACGGGGCCCTCTTATGTCGGAACTGGTAATGGGAGCCACAAATGAAAACCTCTGGTGCAAGCCGTGAACCCTCAACGTCTCCCTATTATCGACTCTGTTACGAGTGAGCCACTATATTGGCACTTCAACTCCTCATAATGGGAAACCGCTAAGATACCTGCAGACTCCATAGAGACTTGCAGGAGCTCATGTAAGTGGAAGCTCACTGGGAACTATTTGTTCTCATTGTCCTTCTGCTTGCGGTGAAAGGAGACAGCAGATTACATCGACTTCTGCACTGTGGGACCACAGGTCAGCATAGATTTTTTTAAGTGTCATCTTTTGAGTATCACTATTAACTGATTTTACAGAAGCAAAAATCACTTAACACCAGTTTCTTGAAGCAGGTAATCTTTATCACTGATGTCTGCAAGCGGGAATAACGGGTGACCTTAAACATTCATTAATCTGCAGCTGCCCGTACAAAGTATAAGAAGCATTAATTTACAGCAGGCAGGAGCAAGAGCTGAACCGCAAGGGATTTTGTGGCTGAATGGAACAGAATGGGAGCCGTTATATTAAATTTTAATAAGTGGGGCAGGTAAATTAATGTCTCATTCGTTCATCGTAAAGGGTCGGTCAGAATAGGGCCTATGGAGGGACATAATACAATTATGATGCTAAATGGGGGCATAAAGGAGAAAAACCTGTGCCTGAAGGTTTCTCCTTAGCATCCACATTTTAGCGTGATATTGTGGTGAAGGTTCTAAACCAGCAACCTGCACCATTATGAGGCGCTGAGCCTCGGGATGCTCGAGGCAGTGCTAAGCGCCGCCGTGAGCATCCCTCAATGGAGTCCATGGGACTCCATTGAGGCCAACGCTGCCGGTCACATGACCTGCAGGATCTCGCCTTGAGAGATTCAGTAGGTCGGTGTAGTGATTCGCAGGGGGAGATTGGGGAACTTTTTTCTCCCAATCTCTCTCTGCTCCCCGCGACCAGAAGAGGCGGATTGAGCTGCCGTTCTTGTCGTGGAATGAGAGGTGAGTATCTGTTTTTTGGGGGGGTTTTCGGCTGGTGCAGAATGATTCCGCAGAAGTGGAAACTTACCTAGCTGTGGGTAACTTTTCAGTTAACCACAGGGGGACGGCAATTAGTGTTAGGACTTCGTAATCCTAACGATAATTAACACATTGCGCTCCCCATGTTAAGCATAGGGAGCGCAAAGTACAGTAATTGCAAAATTCAAATCACTCACAGGTTTCTTAACTCATTGGCATTCGGATTGTAATATGGTCCGCCCGCGCTAGGGCAACCAGAGCTAAAGTTAACGCTCATACAGGTGAGCGCTAACGTTAGCGTTATGAATGTAATATTGCTCAGAGTATATTACTAAGCTTCAAATTGCTTGATCTACTCAGTATAAAAATTGTTCTAGGCTTCTGCCGCTCATATCATTAGCTAGGACTATAGACACATGTGACATTTGTCACTTACAAACTGTAACTAATATATTATGGTCTCCAGCAGATATTGTCTATTTTTTATGCTGTCATTTAGTTGCAACTCCTGTCACTCGCTTTGACACAAACCATCATTCACATCAATGTCCTGATGCAAACATGTGCTCTGGCAGTGTCTTAAAATTCTATTATTTTGCTTTAATCTAAGCGTCACTTGCAACATTTCATCTCCTCCTTTGTGCAAACTGGTGACATGAGATGCAAAATGTATATATCCCCTGAACACTGTCACTTTATGGATCTTGCTATTTTATTTGTTACCTGTAATTCTTCACTGTTCTTGTGAGTCCTGACTCATTTTACTCTGCTTCATTTTGTTCTCCATAACTTTGGCTCATGTTTACTGATTCTGCTCTCCTCTGTTGCCTTTGACCCTAGTTTTTTTTTTGTTGCTGTTTTTCATACTCCGTGGACTTTGGCTCCTATTAGGTTTTGCTCTGTAGCTTTTAGTTATATCTTGGGCTTTAGCCCAGCCACTATAAAGACTGGTATACCTCATGTTACTCTGTGCTAGGCTACCCTTAGGGTCTTTCCACCTAATCCTATCATTAGCACAGTCAACATTCATGCTCTTTACCATGAATCAAATAAGAAACACCCAGAAAGAAAAAATGGTTACCTAAGGGGTGAACAGCACCAGTAAATCCGGTTGGCACCCATCTGCAGGCACCTACGATAATAGGCATATAACTAGAAGGCAAAACCTCAACCCACAACATGGAACCAAAGTTGAAGCAGGTGGTGGGGTTTGCATTTCCTACAACCACACTTTAGTAAACTTTGAATTGCATATAACTAGCTTAGGAAAATGTTTTCCTCTAATATTTTTGTCTAAAATTTACAGGTGCATAGTACATGACCCACATTTCCATATAACATATTGAAGATATAAGACACAGGAAACATAACATAGCATATACAAACCGTTACCTATTAAATACACTTACAGTAAATCTCCACAGGCCTCCAATGCCGGCTGTTCTTTCAAAGCAAGTGGGTTCCAAACCGTCTTCCAAACAGCCTTTAACAGCTGCCAAACCACTCATTCCTGCTCCAATGATTGCTACCGTTTTAACCATCGCGATTCGCAACAACTTTGAGCTACAAAATCAGGGTTTAGCTCTTTTTGATGAGGGGTAGCTGCCTATGACGTCCTGTCAAACACTAAAAGAAAAACAAAGAGAGGAAATGACCAAAAATGCTTTATATAGCCATATGTTCCTCGCCCAAGTGAAATTAGTCTTTCCTTTGTTTACACAATGGCATTTGGATAACTTTGGGTGAATTTATTGGTTAAAATATTTAATCCATTCACTACCAAAATCGAGATAACTCGATTTTGCATTGTAATACATTGAAAGGCATTAATTAGCATATCAAACCTCACTCTGCATACCTTTGTAAAGCAAGAATAGTGTTTCCCCTGCAGAGAAACAAAATTCGCTCTCTAATTTCTCTCCTGTTCAACCTCTCTTACTGTATACAAGCTACAAGGAACAGATCACAAATGCATTCTAACCAAAAGTTCAGAAGCTTTACTGCTGCATTACAACAGCCAGGGGGAAAGCAGAATACAGGGAAAGCTCTGGGATCACTAACTTCTGTGAAAGGATTAGGCTAGGGTCAGACTGAGGCAGTGCGAACGCGCGTGCAGCCGCACATAATCACGGCCGTGCTAGCAGCAGATGCCGGGCAATGATGGCCAATATACGAAGTACGGTCGCACAAAAGTGCGGCCGCGCAACGCAAGCGGCAAACAAACGCATTTTTTCGAGAACGTGAAACCACTAGTACTGACGTACAGAGTGCGCTGCGTCCGCTAGCGGCGTGTGTGCGTGATTAGGAGACGTCAGACGCTGCTAATGTCCGGCCAACATAACGTCCAGACCCAAAAAGTGTTTTATTGATGATCTGTACAAAATCACGGATGAAACTGCGCATCGTATGACCGCTATTGCGTATTCCGTGAAAAAATACGTCCATTCGTTCGAACGCACTTTTTCACGGACAACGTGAAAAATGCGTTAGTCTGACCCTAGCCTAAGAGTCAGGGTGCTATAATGAGTAAAAATCCCTATATAGTACAGTTACAAGGTGTTACTGTAATTTCCGTACGCAGGTATTATGTCACATACAGATATTATTTTTAAATTCTATTGGCATTTTTTGGAAGCTGCATTGCTAATAATCTCATTATGATCACTACAAATCCCCATAAACGGGATTATCTTTATCACATTTACCGTATTTGACCCAAAGGCTATTTCCGCGTGTGTGCTGATAATGCAGCCCCGTGTAAAATTGTTGGATATAAAGGGCACTAGCTAGAGTTCAAACCTTTTATTCCAACAATATTTCTGAATACATAAAAAAATTTAAATTAATAAATTTACATACTTTTTTTAACTATCTCAGAACAGCCATCTCTAAAGTGTCTATTTGGCTCTATAATTAATTGCTAACTTCACTTCCCCCATTTGAAATAAATGTTATGATATTTTTTTTTCAACAAAAAGTGCTTGGTAGTGAAGGTGTTAAGAAAAAAGCATTCTTAATCCCTTCAGTAACAACTGATTTTCCAAAAAAACATTGTCAAGAACAAGGGTTTTGTTTGAAAAATCATTTTAAATTATTAATACAGTAAGAAATATTTGGGTGTATTCCAGTGTATTTCTTACTGTAATAACCTGTTTGGCCAGTAGATTGCACCATCTACTGACAAATTGAGTTTCAGCCGGTACAGCTGCAGCTTGAGGTTCCCTGCATTGGCTGCTGAATGTCTGATGTCAGGGCATTCTTCAGCCGATTTTACAGTTTTAGCTCTTTGGGCATTATGTCCACAGGGCTAAAACTTTGGGGGCACCTTCTACCACCCTTATGCAAATTAAATTAATTTGCAGCAAACAAATTAAATTTGTTTTATTCTTTCAAAGCTGCAGGCCAAGATATCTCGATATTGGGCACCAGATGGTGCCTTTGAAACCCGAGATATCTTGATCTCGGTAGTGAAGGGGCTATTTGGCCATACCTCTAATCACCCTCTACTGAAATGTTATAATAGCCACTGTTGAAGGAGTTCGGAATGTACTTGAGTAAAACTGAGCAAATATATGTCCAGCCAATGGCAAACAAGTGTGGTATACTTCTGAAATATGCAATAATTGCCGCTGTTGACTAAGACCAGAAATTGTTTCAGTAAATACCAGTAAATATACAGTATACCTCTAATCAATGTCAATATTATACATGTGGAGCAGACAGCAGCTATTTAGAATCTGTAATTTTAGATTTTTTTTTTGAGAAAGGATTTTACCAGGCAGGATACATTGAGATTTCTTTTGTTTTCAAGTATGTCCTGGGTGGCGAGTATGTACCGTTAGGTAATTGTTTAAAGACATAGCTTCATCTTTAAACGAAAGCACAGAAGCGTAAAACAGAGCAAGAATTATACAGTATATTCATGTTACCATATAATAGGTACTGAGTGTCAGGAAACCCTGCACAGAATAGTAAATTGAGTTGTAAGTAAGCAATTAATGTAAATAAATGATGATTGTTTAAAGGCTGTTCAAAAACAAACACACAATAAACAACAATATGCCAGTCTAAACAGTTTCCTGCACTGTCAGTACAAATGGGTTCCAGAGTTTAAGAAAGTGCATGTAATTATTCCTTGGATACTCACAGTCTGTTGCTAGTGAAGTATTGTTATTTTTCTTCCACCTTCATTTAACTATGTCTAGGTATATTTATACATGCATGCAGTTGTCAGTTTGCAGTTGTGACAAGGGATGATAGCACAGCTGTATTGTGGCATAAGTTAGAATTTTTTCACTTCCCTCTTGCCTTTTATAGCAAATTTTAGGCACGCCCCACATGCTAATGTGGCTCAAACATTAAGTATTTGATTTGGAATATATACATGTTTTATTTGGCATGAGGTTTGGCTTTGTGGGTATTAGTTTAGCAACTTATTTCATGGACTGATGTGTGATTTTTCTTTTTTGTATTATTATCATCATATGTTTTCTGCTTATCTTCAATCAGTGCTTTTATGAGCAGATATATACTTAATGGTGCTAGTATTTTTTCATACTCCTAGTTAAAGGTGTGTACCAGCTGCTAATACTTCAGATTTAAATAGATACTCAATTAAAGAGTAAAGTATCCTTTTTTAGCCCTAAAAAAATTGGGCAGCATCTGCCCAATTATTTTTTACTTATTTTCTATTATTTAGGTGATTTTAGTCACCTTTTCTCCCTCACTGCGTGCAGTCCTCCTTTTCGGTTCAGGAACTCCCAAACCCAGAGGTTCATGAATCGTCTCTTGGTGATCTGCTCTCCTATGCAACTTAAGTAGCGAAGGATCCACAAATTGCGCACCGCTACGGACTTGCACACTTTACATAGGCAAGTTCCATGGTGCCTGCACAGAATGATGGATCAGAGCTGCGCACATACACAGAGCCAATCCATTGCTGCGTCTCTGTCTCTCATACTTATATATGAAACATAATGACAACCTTCCCCTCCACTTCATAGACAGACACCCCATCTCCCTCAGACAGACACCCTCTCCCCTCTAAATAGAGTAGACATACTATCACTCCTATGTCATTGCTTATTTGTAGGTGGGGGGCTCTCAGAGTCAGGTAGTCCTGGAGGCAGGTGGAGTTCCATGCTGGGCATTGTATCTGTGCATTTACACAGCAGGCGTTGCCAGAGGCGCTCTGAAGTGCGTGGCTCAGGGCATGCGTCCTGCTAACCCCACCCAAAGGACAGGCTTGGGAAGCAATGTATATCGGATTGACTGACAAGGAGAGCTATCATGACTTTATATAGTATTTTGTAAAAAAAGTTAACTGTCCAAATTATTTTATAAATGGTAATTGTACTTTTATCACATTTGTTACTGCTGAATCCTTAATACAGACCTGTTTTTAAAATTCACTTTTAGCTACCCTCTGTGTAATATAAAACAATAAGAACACATTCGTTAGAAAAAAATAATAAGGGTGCAATACATACTTTAAAAAATAAATATATATAGAATCACAAGCGATGCTGCACTCCAGCTTCAGTTGTTTTAACTGCTCGGTACCTGAAACTTGGCTCTTATACATAGGCTTGTGCAGGGGGTGTGTCTAGTGTGCCCTGGCACACCCTAATGTTAGGCGAAGAGGTCCTCTTTCACCTCTTACATTGATGTTTTAGATGTCCCTTAGCTGGCTCATGATGAATAACATAAAAACCGACTGTATCTCTGATTACAGGCTTCTTATTTCTAATGGAATATGTGAATTTTGTGCAAATATTTTCTAAACATAAGTTTTTTGTTAATAAAGGTTCTATGGGTGCACACCCTAATGTAAGGGCCTGCAAACGCCATCGCTCCCATATATAACCATTTAAAATGTAAGGGCACTCCAGAATGGTTCAGCAAAAAAAATAGATTTTTATTTAATTCATTAAAACTTATGATTTAGACTTGCGGACATATTTGAATGGATTAAATAAAAGTTACTGTATGTATTATGCTGAACCGTCCTGGAGTGCCGGTACATTTTAAATGTTTATATATATTGTATATATATATATATATACTCTGTGGGTGTACAAGCAGCTCCTTGTACAGTGGAATGGGGTTCCCAAACGGAGGTTCCTGAGCTTGGGGTTACCAGGATCCGTAACACTGGTGGCAGTGGTGCTGATGAGGGTCCAATAAACCCGAAACATCGCTGTCAAGGAGTGGCTTTGACCAGTTGCATAAACCTGATCTCTGCTAAAAAAAAACATCCAGTATGGTGTCACGATTCCTCCAATACGTGGGATCTGATCCCTGTACGTAGCACCTTTCCTAACCGCCGACCCTTGAAATGGTCAGTTAATACACAATCTAGAAGCGGAATATAGAAACCAGGTACCCAAGATATACAAGACAATGATATACAGAGATGGCAGGGAGTATGTCAGACGTTAGCTAGGGGTTAACATCACCAGAGAGTATGTAAGCCATTTGCCAGGGGACAGTATCACTAGAGAGTATGTATCTTCCAAGACGGCTCCGACTAAGGAGGGTGGATCCATGGACAGCCTGCAAGAAAAAAGACTGTGAAGTTGGACTTGTATAATCAAGTATAATATTCTAGTACCAATATCCCTGATAACAGCAGCTTCTGACATTGAAACTCATCAGATAGTGAATATTTCACCTAATTTATTCTGCTTTTCATTGGATTTTTAAATATATATTTTTCTGCAATGAATGCTCTATTTGAACCACGACTTGGATGCCTGCCATTTCTGGATGGTGACTGAAGCGCTGACGTTCTTTAGTTGGATAACAGCCAGAATGTGATAAGCAATCATTGATTTTAATCTCATGTGATGAGATTCTCTAACAAAGCCAACAGAGTGATATTGTTTATATTATATTATACTAACAGGGTTATTCAGAGAGCACTGAAATGTCACCGATATTTCGGTGCTCTCCTGTTCTCCGCACTTCGGCGAGTTTGATTCGCCAACCCTGCAGTGGATTAAGCATACAGCACAGAGTACTCGAAGCGCAGCGAACGACCTGCTGAGTGGATGCATCCGGAAAACCGCCGCCGAATCAGGCGGAAAAAACGCTGAATGCATCCAACGATCTGCCGAATCGATCCGAAAAAAGCCGACGATCCGCCGAATTGATCCAAAAAAATCAGATGACTTGCCGAACAGAGCAAGGATTCAATGTTAACAAATATTATCATTTATATTATTTTTTTAATTATGTTTATTATTTTCATTTTTAGCAAACAGTGTAGCGCTGCTTTAAAACTGTATTCTGGTGCATTGAACTATTGCTGCCACCAGAGTGAGACATGTAGAATATGCTGGACAGAGCGGACTCCATCTCCCATCACCCTTTGCGTGAGGACAGGAAGTGGGTGGTACAGGAAGAGGAAAGAGATCAGCAGCCTCGTGCAAGGCATGGGCAGAGCGAGCAGAGCAGTGAAAGGTGGAGGACACACGTTGGAGCTGTCAGAGATTGCAACCAGGCCAGAGTACAGACGCTGTCTTACTGGTGCTGGAGATCGGGACAGTAATCGTGTTGGGACCTACCTGCGTAGCGCTGAGAGGTCTGGAGGAAAAGCTGGTTCCAGCAGGACCCCGCGTTAGGAGGCCACGCCGATCGATTGGGAGTGCAGGCGGCAGATCGTTTGTTCCAGTTGCGGAGATTTGGCAAGCAGGGAGCAGATTCAGTGGCACGGAGTCCCAGACGGAGTCCCAGTACAAAGCGGAGAAGATCTTTTGGTCGAGGCATCGAGTGCTGGACAGTTTCGTTCATCGGATGGGTGAGAGGCCTCCATGCCACAGTTCCAAAACAGAAACGCACGCTGCAATATTGTTTAAATTCACAGGGCCCCAACGGTGACTAGTCAAAGATTGCTCTTTTCATTCACTGGCCAGTCGAACACAGTACCCGGGTACCCTAAACTTTGTACATATATACACTATATTGCCAAACGTATTCGCTCACCCATCCATATGTGAGTCATGGCAGGTGAGCGAATACTTTTGGCAATATAGTGTATATTGAGCTATTCTGCGGGACTTACACTTCTGAACTGAGGGGGTTAACCGTTCTTTTTCCACTGCATGTTTTTTCCCTCGTGACGCATCCTGTAATTTCATTTAACGCGCATTTATCTTTTAGTAAAGCATATAACACTAGAAAATCCACAACAGTGCTGGTGTGTAATAATTCCTAGTGCGGTGAGACTATCCCGAGGTTATTCAGCGGCTCCTTCGGGGTGAGCGCTACATGTGGGGGCTCGTCCGGGATTCCATTTTCTGTGAATACCGCAATTAAAGGGTTAAATATGGATCCAGACGCTGTTGCAGAATGGTGTAAGGGGCAGAGTAGCCAGTTAGGGTTAAGTGTAGTTATGGACATTCCCACAGACACTTGGGTCGAAGATCAAAGTCGTCGTACTGTGGCCGCGCTGACACCAGATCGTAGGGCGGCAATACTGGATATTAAGGCGAACCCAGAGACTTCACACATATATATGTTCTTTTTGAGTGGAGAAAGGATGTTCCAGTGTGTTTTCAAGTGTGAAGCTGGCCAACGATGTGGAAGTTCGACTGGTCCAGCCCAGTGCGCCACGTGGTGATCCCGCAAATGATCCCGCGGCTAGCCCGACAAAGTCAAGTCACAGGGTACCGGATACTACTTCTACCCCAGTGACAGGGTTCCCTCCTGTTGCATTCTTTACCGCAATGGGAAAACTGGTGGAAACATTAGCTCAAAACTCCGTTGCGTCTGCCAATTATGGATATCGCAAGTTACGGTTTTATTCTGGTAAGGTCCCTGTGCCAGCTGGAGATGAGGACTTTGAGACTTGGATAGATCAGGCAGTGCAAACCATGGAAGAATGGGAAGTTGCTGACACTGTGAAGAGACAAAGGTTGATCGAGAGCTTAAGAGCTCATGCTTCAGATGTCATCCGAAACCTGAAAAGGGACAAGCCAGGCTGCACTGCTGCTGAGTATCTAGAAGCTTTACAGGAAATTTTCGGGGGAGTGGAGGATTGTGCCGAGCTTATCCACAAGTTCTCTCACACCTGTCAAAAGGAAGGAGAAGAATTGTCCACCTATGTCTGGCTGCTGGATAAAATCATCCATCTGTCACGTTCTGTGCTGGCAAACCTGTCTTCCCGCCCTCTGTATTTGTATTTTGTGTTTTTTCCCTTGTGTTTCTGTTGCTGCCAATTCCTGGGTGGCCTCCCAGGGGTTAATTGGTGTTCTGTGCTCTGCTCACCTGTTGACCCTTCGCATTGATTCCCCTGCCTATATTAGAGCAATGTACCTATAGTACATTGCTGGGTCATTTTACTTTGCCTGGTCTCCTTGCGACTTGTGTCCTGAGGGCGCCTTGCTGTGTTCCTGTTATCCTCTGGTTGTTCATCCTTGTTTAGTTTTTGCCTCTGTTATTTCTGTTCCAGTTTATGTCGGTTCCTTCTGTGTATTTAGTTCTGTCTATTGCTGTATTTTGGTTTGCTGTTTAAGTTCCATTCTGATTCCCTGGTTACTGATTTTTGGCTTGGCTGACTTCCCTTCTGGTTCCTATTCCTATATCCTGTATGACGTACTCTCTCTGGTTATGACCTTTTGGCTTTCCTCTATATGACTACTCTATAGTATTTTCCTTGTCTGTACCGTTTCCAGGTAACCCTGTCATCTGTATACAACAAAAGACTCTGTACGGCTTCCAGGTAATACTTTCCTTTAGATTAGATCCGGCTATCCTAAAGACCGGCCTTTCAGTGCAGGGAATCTTTGGTATTGCCGTACAGAGGTCTTTTGTTAACCCTGTGTTGCTTTCATCTGTCCTTGCAGTTTACACTGCATCTCTGCATATAGGGGCTTCTCTCAGGAACCAGGGCCTCACCTTGCTGCGAGTTATATTCATAGGGATATATATATACAGACCGACCACTTCCAAGGATCGGAGGGCAAGGATAGGGTGGTGCGTGCCTGGTGGTACTGCCACCGTGACACCATCAGGTTATTCTAAAAGGAGGCATGGAACCGAGTCATGCAAGCAAAGCTTTAATGGATCAAATTTTCAAAGGAGCACTCCCACAGGATCCCATAATGTTGAAATTTCAGACTAGATACCAGAGCAAGAGCCTGACCTATTCCAAACTGGTCAAAGCTATCCGAGAAGAAGAGGCTTTAATTAAGGCTAAAAGGGTTGCTAATGCTTCACACACAGTTTTCACCGCAGAAGTAGGAACTCTCTGTGTAGCGGACATACAGACCGAAGTGCTGGCTTTGAAAACTCAGATTTTGCAAATGATAGAGTTGATGACATTGCTGTCAGCTAAGGACACCAGAACTGAGGGGGTTGCTGTAGCCTCCAACAGGGGGTCTCCAAGTGAGCCGCAAGAAGAGAATATGCCCACACTCTCGAGAAAGAAATGTTTTGGCTGCAGGGAAATCAACCATTTCAGGGCTCAATGCCCAAAAGGGAGGGCCGAAAAGAAACCGGTTGAAGAACTCCTGAAGGCTGTGGAGAAACTGTTGTCCACCTTGCAAGTGGGAAACTCCAGAGGGCCCTGGTGAGGGAGAAAACTAGGCGCCCGACTGTCGAAAACCGCTCCAATTTTCAAGTCCGAAATGAAGGGCCGAGAGAGCCCAGATCTGTGCCAAATGCTGTGTCTGCCACGACTGAAAGAGTTACTCCCTTACTATCCGGTCCTATGTCACGGGAAAGCAATGCACACCCAAGACCTCAACGGGTCAGGAAGAAGGTTAGAGTGCAACACAGAGGCTGCTTGCCCTCTTATCTGTGTCTGGGAGCATCTGCCTGTCCTTTTTGTTCTTTCTGACATGGTGAGTGATATATAGATTAAAGATATACAGAACTCTGATTCAACTCTGATATAAAAATTGGAGATATGCTGCAGAACTCTGATTCAACTCTGGTATAAAGATTAAAGATTTCCAGAACTCTGGTATAACTCAGTGAGACACCCTGATAGCTGGCAGCCAGTGACAAGACACAGATTACAATTCCCAGAAACCTCCTATAAATCAGTGAGACCCCCTGATAGGACCCCCTGATAGCTGGCAACAGTGAGAAGACACAGATTACAATTCAAAGAAATCTGCTAGAAGTATGTGGGACCCCTGATAGCTGGTAGTGAGAAGACACCGATTACAATTCCCAGAAACCTCCTATAAATCAGTGAGACCCCCTGATGGGTGGCAGTGAGAACACACAGATTAGAACAATTCCCAGATATTTTGTATAAATGAAACCCCCACAATTGCTGGTGGCAATGAGAACACAAAGATTATAACAATTCCCACCCAGATATTTTGTATAAATGAGACCCCCAAAATAGTTGGTGGCAGTGAGAACACAAAGATTAGAACAATTCCCAGATATTTTGTATAAATGAGACCCCCAAAATAGTTGGTGGCAGTGAGAACACAAAGATTAGAACAATTCCCAGATAATTTGTAGAAATGAGACCCCCAAAATAGTTGGTGGCAGTGAGAACACAAAGATTAGACAATTCCCAGATATTTTGTAGAAATGAGACCCCCAAAATAGTTGGTGGCAGTGAGAACACAAAGATTAGAACAATTCCCAGATATTTTGTAGAAATGAGACCCCCCCCAATAGCTGCTGGCACAGAGAAGACACACTAACAGAACAAACTCCTCTCAAAAAACACGTGTCGGGGGCTGTGTGAATCCTTATATAGTGTGCTGTGGGACTTAGCTCTGTGAGCCCATGATTCGGCAAAATTTGCCCAATCAGGACTCTGAGCCGTGATTGGCATAGTCTTGCACCTGTCTTGCACCTGACCTGTGGTCAAGTGCAAGGCTGTAGCCAAATACAAGCTGCAGGCCAGTGGAAATGTGCATTGTGGTCCATTGTGGTGCATTGTGGGCGAACATATGGCGATCACGCGGGAATGTTCGCAGTTCGCGAACATGCAAACAGGCGATGTTTGAATCGAACTCTGAACCGATCGAACCGAACAGCTCATCCCTAGCGGTTACCGCCGATCATGTGGTTACAGGAGACGCTATGTGTAACATTTCCCATAGTTCATTTATAGACAAATTATAGAATATGGCCCATTGTTGGTAAAAATGAATTGGTTTTCAGCATTCTGGTTCTTAATTAGATCATTCAAAAGGACACTCAAAAAGGTACAGTTATTAATCATTTGTTTATATTGCACCAAAATATTCTGTGGCCCAGGTACAGGGGTTACTGTAGTTTTGATACATAGAAATGAGGTAGAGTGGATCCCGCCCAAAGGAGCTTACATTCTAAATGGAGGTGGATGGAGACAAAAGGAAAAGCATTGCAACTTGTAATACAGGGTATAATTGGAGGGATTGGAGAAATGGTAAGAGTATGTGAGATGATATAAATGATTTGACTGGTAAGTTTGTATAAATAGATAGGTGACAGTTTGATTGAGGTAGAGAGCTCCGCAGTGTGGTGCAGCCTGGGAGAAAACTTCAAGGAGCTGATGAGGAAAAAAAATCCAAAAGGTCAGAGGCAGAACGCAAAGGACAGGTGGAGGAATAATTGGAGAGGAGCAGAGAGATATTAGGGTGTAGAGTCAGAGATGGTTATAGAAAAGTGACAGTTTTTAAAACGTGATTCTGTAAGGTAGCAGGAGAAAGCGCAGAGACTGACAATTACTTTTATTTGTGTAAATGGGTTAATTTGAAGCTAAATTACATTTGTAAAAACCTCTTCACATTGTCAAAATAGGACACAAATTGAAAGAATTCACGTTTCATCCCGATGCAATAAATGCAATTCGGAGTTTAAAATCTGATTAGACTGCAACTTCTCAGCAGCCTAATTCTAAAAAAATATGACAACTTACACTCACACACACCTTCCCTTAAGTATCGAGCCTTAAAATTGGAATGATGAGTTAATACACACAAACAGAAAAAACGAAAGTACCCTTAAATTCTAACTTGTGGACCTTATATTGAATAGATGGGTCATCACATACCACACATGCAAAATAAATATAAAAAAAATGTAATATATATATTAGTAGTATACTAAGCAGTCTATCAATACTAACCATTTCTCATATTTAATAATTGTATTATAGATTTAAAATGGTACACCATGACAGTCAAAATTAGTATAGAAATAGAAACGTGATTACATGGACCTATTTATTAATAAAATAATTTAATACAATCTTCACATTTTACAACAAAGAAAATAAATGTAATTGTTTGTAACTGTGAAAATTGGCGGTTACTAAACATCCTCAAGTAGATAAAAATATGTCAGCTTAGCATGTACCTAGACCATCAGCTACCCATAACATTATATTAAAAGTGAAACATACTGTATATCTGAATGTAATGTGGTGATCATACATCCATACTTCAGAGTGCAATTGTCCGCCTTTTATCAATATAGCTGCACACAAAACCACAAAATAGAGAAACCAGGGCAAGAGTGATGAAAAAACGGCGATAAGTGATGGGCTGCTTTTTTTCATAAGTCGCCCACTGATGACCGGCTGCACGCAAGGAGATAAGAAAAGACACAACACAAAAGACCCAAACACGGTACTGCGGAATAATATATATTTATTATCGGCCACAGCTAAAACCCCACCAAATGTAAAATTCCATAAAATAATAATACCAAAAATAGACAGTGCTGACAGGGAACTCCACACTTCCACCATACCTCCCCCAAACCAAACCAACTAAAACTCCGCTCCCATCTCCCATACACCTGATCCATAGGGATGAGCTGTTCGGGTTCGGATAGTTCGGAGTTCGAGCAGAACTTTGGCAGTTCGAAAGTTCGCAAACTTCAAACTTTTTGGGTGTGTCGGTTCGAGTTCGGAAAAAAAAAGAAATTTAGAAAAAAGTACAGAAAATGCTTAAAAAAAAACTAAAAAATCTAGAAATAAAGAGACTCTTTACTGCAGAATATTATAAGCAACGGTTTATTAGATATTGAATTAAAAACTAATGTGTACGTGGAAAGATTATCAACTCTAAATGACCTCTGTTCACAAACAGGCATAACACCAGGTGTTTTTAGTCTGGTAATCAATTTGATACATTGTACACTATACGGAGGGGGTGGGGTGGTGTCTGCTTCTGATTGAGATTTGAGAATTAATTTCCCTCCTAAAACATCGTAATATGCTACATTTCACTGCTGAGGCTTTTCACACCTCTGTGATGAGGTCATTTTTACCGCTTTCGCTCATCATGTTTAAACGCCTTTTGTAGCCATATTTTGATATATGACCCAGACATATAATATATCGTTCTTTCCGGCAGACTTGGCAGATTCATAATATGTCATTATTATATGTATACGTTATGTCATGTCTGTATATTATAACAAAAAATACAATAAAATTTGAATTTTCAATAATTTATTATGTATAAAGTGTTTTTTTTTACATTTTAACATGCGATCGTTTGCGGTTATATTTTGTATGGGGTGCGCTTGTTAAAAAAATTTGAAATGGGGTCTCGTTACACTTTTTTTGAGGAAAATTTCGCTTTTTTTAACAAACGCACCGCATACAAAAATCGTTAGTGCAGCATTATTGTTCACATTATAATTGAAATGGGAACAATATTGCTGCATTACACAAAACAAAAACAAAAAAAACTTGTTTATTTTTTTTTTAGAATTTTTTTTAAAATATTTAAATTTTTTTATTTTTATTTTTTATTTTTTTTAAAAACATTTTTCATGCTCATGTTTGGTATCCTTGGAAAGGCCATGCTCTGGCCGATCCAACAATATCAAACATTAACCCCTAGCTGCCACGGATTGGGAGATAGGGGGTTCATTGGAACCCCCTATCTCCACCATTGGTGGCAGCTAGGGGTTAACTCCAGGACTGACGTCATCGTGCTATGCACGATGACGCCAGTCCTCAGGGTGAGTTCCTGGAGTTCCAGGGGGAGCTCCAGGAGAGGATCACGATCCGGCGCTTTTCAGCACCGATTCGTGATCCGGCTCCCCAGGGGTTAATCACAAACGGTGCCTGGATTAACCCTCTGCCCCCTGGCGATTGGGAGGAAGAGCAGTCCGCAGGTCCTCCCTTTCAGGCGCTTCCTCCGCACATGCGGGGGGGTGCCTGAATTAGATGTCATCGCGCCGCGTCGATGACATCTAATTGCTTCGCCGGGGCCCCGGAGTGCTGGGCTGACATCCTAGATGTCAGCCCGCACTGGGGGGGGGGGCACAGCAATCCGCCGGAATCCGGCGGATTGCTGCCTCCTGTGCATGGACGCGCTCAGCGCTTCCATAGCACAGGAGAACCACTTGGCTGGACGCGCTCAGCGCATCCATAGCAGCCAAGTGGTTAACTGGTGTTTGAAAAAAATTCAAAATAACATCTAAAGCAATGTTATTTTTCACCTCGGGATTAAACATTCACAGGGTTATTCAGAGAGTGGTGAAAAGCAGGAGAATAACTGGAGAAGTGAAAATTCTAGGTCAAAATAGCCAAACCAGAAAAATTCTCCCATTTAACTCACTTTCCAAATTGGCTATTTGGTCTAGATTGTTCTCTTCTCCTGCCAGTTCTCCTGGCTTTCACCTATCTCTCAGGGTTGTTCAGAGAAAGGTGAAAACCAGGAGAATGGCAGGAAAAGAGAACAATCTGGACCAAATAGCCGATTTGGAAAGTGAGATAAGGCTAGGGTCAAACTAACGCATTTTTCACAGCGACCGTCAAAAAGTGCGTTCGAACGCATTGCCGTATTTTTTCACGGAATGTGAGAAAACGGTCATATGATGCGCATTTTTGTGCGTGATTTTTTACGGATCCAAACCAGGAAACTTTGGGTCTCTGGACGTTATGTTGGCCGGACATGAGCAGGGTCTGACGTCTCCAAATCACGCACACACGCCACTAGTGGACGCAGCGCACTCTACACGTCCGTACTATCGGTTCCGCGATATGCCTACAATTATTCTTAATTTTGTGAGTGCTATGATAGCGGGGGTCTTTTAATATAGAAATTTGCTACCCTCTGCACCATGAGATGTTATTTTGTCTTATAGATCGTACATCCCCCAATTTTGGATTGATAACTCTGTATGTGGCGTTAAGAGGAAGAAACGTCGAAGGGGATTTGCGATAAGATACGTTTTTAAGTATATTTTAATCCTCAATGGTGACATCACAATTGTTAGATTATATATTCCTCCCCAAACATAACAAGCCTTTCTTAAAGATAATCACAAACTGATATCTCGATATCTATGCACTATGCACTGAGGAAAGGGTATATCCCTGAAACGTCTGTCTGTGTGTTCTCTGGTCAAATAAATGAGGTGGCACTAGTGCACCTTCAACAAGCAGCGCTGGTTGATCTCCTTTTTTCTCTTCTGTGGTATCTTCTCGATAAGGCTGAAACGTCTGCGTGACATAAAAAGGCCACACCGGACGACGCCCGCAACTCCAAAAAAGCCCTCACGTTCTTAACCGTGCAGATATCACAATTATCAACCCTACTCAAAATGATACTACGACCCTTTCCCAGTTGATCCGTCTTAGACCTAGAAACCCACACAACCACCGATTCATCGGCCAACCATACGGCATCAGCGCCCAAACCATCCCCTCTTTTCCTCGTGTCACACACCAAGTCACCCAACCTAAGGGCTCCAAAAAACACCAAACAAAACGCTGCCCTCATGAACAACGTCTCGTAAGGAGAAACACAAAAACCCCCACAAATTCCCACAAACCCTGGAGTAAATGTCCAGAAACCGGACACCGCGCATCCACCCTGCCCCTACCCTTCACATACTCACGAACCGCACACCGGATAATGAAATCCTTAGTGAAATCCCTCTTACCTTGTACCTGAAAAAGAAATGCCAAAGCAGCCAGAGACTGCCTGACCACACCCGGAGACGCCCCCGAGTAGAACAATCCCATGAGATACACCGTGAGCAGATGCTCCTCGTCCCATCCCCCAAACTAACTTACCTGAAACGCTCGCCCAAGGTATCCCATGCCCGCCAAACATGAGAATATGACTTCCAAGTAGAACCTGCCAAAGATCCTCTCACCCATCTTCGAAGAATTCTAGGCCTAGCCGCCAAAGGCCCTCCGGACAAGGGGTCCCCACCTCCTCTGAATTCGGAGCCACAGAACAGAACCTGTCCCACTGCAAACGAGACAAAGCATCCACCACTGAGTTAAGGCGCCCTGGATAAAACATTACATTTTAAACAACAAAGTGCAAACCTTTTCAGCAACCGAATAACCGGCACCAATGAGAAAGAATTAACCGCCGACACCACAGCCATATTATCCGAACGAAACCGAATCCTCCTTCCCATGAGACTTCTCCCCCAAAGTTCCAAAGCCATTACCAGCGGAAACAATTCCAAAAAGACCAAGTTTCTAACCAACACAAACGACAACCATCGATCCAGGCCAACGCGATGCACACCATCGCCCCCAAAGTACACTCCGAAACCAACGCCTCCGAGGCATCCTTAAAAAATCCTCCCTCATACTGCCTGATATCCTAACAAAATGGTGACTTTCCCAAACTCCAGATGTCGCCAAAACCAAACCACGCAAGAACACTCTTCCCACCGGAATAACCCGACAGGCAAAGCTCAAACGACCAATAAGCGATTGCAAATCCCACAACCGCAACTTCCTAACCAACAAGGCCCCCTCAACCTGCCTCAAAGCTTCCTCAACCTTGGACAAAGGCAATCCACACTCTCCTCGAACCGAATCAATCTTTATCGCTAAAAATGTAATGAATGCCGCCGGGCCCTCGGTCTTATAACAGGCAGAAAATTCCAAAACCATTAATCTGTGACTCTTGGATTTGCACCTTTTGTATTGCCACCAGGTCCCACGCGTGCCTCCTGACATGCCGGGGTACGATCTCCAATCACACCACCACCTTCCATGGCAACCAGCTCCGTAGCTGGCGCAGGTCTTCGTGGAGCAGCCAACCTTGCGACACTTGCCCCCCATCGTTGCCACTCACATGAACCACAAGCACGTGAGGCACCATTCACTCCCACAGAGCTCTCGCCACCAAAGGCAAGAAACCTGCCCACGAATACCACGTACTCCAACCCCTGGAGCTGTGCTACCTCCACTGGGAGACCCAGCTGCAAACCAGTCATTCTCAGGAGAGCCAGTCCCTCTGCTCAGTAGCTGATGCTCCACACCAAGTGGGCATGTCCTGCAAACCAAACCATTAGTATTCATGGAGCAGTCGACCTTGCGACACTTGCTCCCCATTGTTGCCAATCACGTGAAACCACCAGCACGTGAGGCACCACCCCATTCCGCAGCTCTCACCACCATGGGTAAGAAACCTGCCCATGAAAACCATGTACTCCAACCACTGGAGCCGTGCCACCTCCACCTGGAGACCCAGCTGCGAGCCCGTCGTTTTCAGGAGAGCCCATTTCCACATCCAGTAGTAACGTCGTGCAAACAAAGCCATTAGTATCCCATCAGTACGGCCACCCATACCAACCCTTATTACCTCCCGCTCTGCCGTCAAGTGCACCATCGCTGTACACTTGATGAGGCAAACCCCCCAGCCAAACCCCCCAGCCTGGAGCTTCACTGTAAACTCGGCAAGCATCGCCCATTGCCAGAGCCTTAACATACTCCTGCCCACTCCCTAGTGAGTTTTAACCCCCCGCACATCACCTCCCTGTGCCCGGTCCTGTCCTCTAGTAATTTTTTTTTCTTTTTACTGCCAACTCCACACTAACAGTTGGGTCCCCCAGACCTAACCTACGTATGGCCCTCTCCCAAACCGAGGCCTCCCTTGACACTCCAATCTAGAAGGAATGTCCACCCGGAAACTCTTGGGTCCCTCCCCAAAAGCAAATAACCCTTTTAAAACTAGCAATAAACTGATGCCGCGACAATGTCAAGTCATCGCAAGGCACCTTACGGAAGGTGAACAAAGCCTCAAATGCCTTCACACAAAAAAGTTTCATCCCGTGCCCGAAACAGGCTCTCCCCTAGCAACGCAACTTCATACCATTGTCTGCACCTAAATCCCCACAATCACTGCACAGACAACAGCCTCCTGGCTCTTTTATCCTTCTGAGAGCCTCAGTTGTCCCGCTCCGCCCACACTCTTGCATAGGACGTCCTGGTGGAAGGTGCCAACAACTCCCCCAAAATAAACTCACAAACCATTCTGCCCTAAAATAACCCATAACACCCCCGACCCATTACCTGTCACCACACTTGTCCCAGCCGGAACCGCCCGAGCCTCCTGCTCCATATTCACCAATCCCACCTCCACAGCCAAATCACCAAATCCTGCAACTCCATCGGCCTGGAAGCCAGACGCCGACTGAGGACTCCAATTCCTCACAGAGGAAACTGTGGACGAATGCAATCTGACACGATGTACATCAGCACGCACACCCGTCTCACAATCCCATACCTCTAGTGCACCACTACTCCCAGCTACACCTCCACCAACCCCAACACCCATACTCCTCTCCGCCCTCCTAGAACCTTCATCAACAATAGACCCCCCACTGACTCCAAACTCTCCTCCCCCGCTGCTCCACTCAAATCAACATCCCGTGTACCCAAGGTCCCCAAAACACCATTGCCCCCCACAGCACTGGAAGCTCCAGCCCCCCAGAATTAGTCCCAGCTGACCACTCCCTCAATCCCGCGGACAAACCCCTCGTTCATCGAACAACCTCTCTCCTATTCCCTCTCACCAAACCTCCTCTCCGACCTGAAACTGAAGAATCCGTAGCAACAGGAACAGGCCTCGAGCTCCTACTTGACACCCTCCTCATAGAGCTCAAGCCCGCGCCAGGCCCAACTGCGTCACCCCCAGCCTCCACACGACTGGTCGCTCGCCCTCTGCCTCTCCCCGACTCAAACCTCGTCCTCCCAGATGCCGGCCCACTGCTGGAATCACCATCTGGGTTAAAACTTTCCAGCGGACGAGAAGCCCTGGCTGGCCGAACTCCAGCATCTGGTTCCGCCGATAGTGCCTCCATCACTCTCCTCCTTGCCCACTCGACACCACGATGCCTTGCAGCCGCCTGATCCTCCAGCATCAGTTGCTCCATATCACCGCCCTCTGCCATCACCTCAAGAACACAGGATACCGCTGCTGCAGATTTCGTTGCTCGAGTTACCTCAGGAAAAAAAGGCGCACAGAGCCACTGTGCACGCTCCTTTTATCTCCTCCTGAAAACCCCGCCCCTCCTTTTCCCACTCTACCTCCTGCATGCTCCAACCCCTACTCTGACTAAAATTCCTCCTTGAATCCTGGCATCATGGGAAACTTAAGGGCCCTATGCCTGAGTTACTCCAGGCCTTCATTATATTTGAAACCTTTCCGTTGTGGATATTAATCGCAGACATGATATACTGTATTCCTCCAATAATTATGAATAGAAAGTCTGAAGAAAAAGGACAATGCCATTTAACATGCCCTTGTCTACTATATTTCCTGGTGGGTATGTATGTATTACTATGTTCTATAGTTTCATTTATTTAAAATCACACCTGGAGGTTTGTATTTTTGACACATACAGGGAGGCAGGTTGGGAAGATTCATATTTATTTATTTATAAAGTATTTTACCAGGAAGGATACATTGAGATTTCTCTCGTTTTCAAATATGTCCTGGTTTCAAGAACATTGAAATGTTACAGTCGTTACAGAAATACAATGCTAATAACATGCAAGATATTTAAAAATAAAACACAAATACAGATTTAGACAGAAAATAAATATGTAGGTAATAGTCATTATGTTACATGTTTACAGGTGCACTCCGTATTGAGATATGTTAATAGGGAGCTCTTGAGTGACCTAAGGCTGGGCGAAGATTTGATGATGTCTGGGAGGTTATTCCATAACTGCGGCGCTCTGTAGGAAAATGAGGATCGAGCCACTTTCTTTTTGTATTTTGGTATTGTAAGTAAGGTGCAGGTCCTGGATCGGAGGTTATAGGAGGAGGGAACTGCTGGGGGAAGCAGTCTATTCAGGTAGGGTGGCAGCTTCCCAGAAAAGCTCTTACACACCAGGTTGGAAAGGTGAAGGGTGCGTCTGGATTCATTGACGGCCAGTTTAGCTATTTTAACATGTCACAATGGTGGGTCATGTAGTTACTTTGTAGCACAAAGTGGCAGAAAGAGTTATACAATGTAGTAAGTTTCTGAAGTTGCGTTTGCGGGGCAGCTGCATACACTACATCTCCATATTCAATAGCCGGCATAAACATTTGTTGCACAATCTGCTTTCTTACCGGGGGCTCAAGCAGGATTTGTTTCTGTACAGGACACCTAGTTTGGGGTAAAGGTTAGATGAGAGTTTTACGATGTGGGGGCCAAAAGATAGATTTGGGTCTAACAACATACCTAAATATTTGAGAGAAGTGATTGTGGTCAGCGTGCCATTTGAATTTGTCCAAACACATAGATGGGGCGATTGCAAGTTATGTAGTTTAGGTACTGTTCCAAAGATCATGGTGACAGTTTTGTCAGTATTTAAAAAAAGTTTGTTGTGCTTGATCCACTGTTCTACCTTTGTGAATTGTTCTTGCCGCACGGCCTCCAGCTGCGGGAGAGTTGGTTTGCTGGCATAGATTACGGTGTCATCTGCCTACATGTGTACAGTTGAGGCTTTGCAGATGTTGGGCAGATCATTTATGAATATCGTGAATAGCAGGGGGCTGAGTATCGAGCCTTGGGGTACACTGCATGTGACTGGGAGGGGGAGGGAGGAGCTGCCAGAAATGGACACATATTGCGATCGGTCGGATACATACAATTGAAACCAGATTAGCGTGTGATCACCAATACCAGAGTTTTTTAGTTTTTGTAACAAGATACCATGGTCTACTGTATCAAAGGCCTTGGCAAAATCAAGGAAGATGGCTCCAGTTAGGTTTCCTTGTTCCATGCCAGCTTGGGTATCATTGCAGACTTTTAAAAGGCCGGTTGTAGTTGAGTGATTTGGACGAAAGCCGGATTGATCTGGGGTTAAATAGTTCCAATATTGATAATAATCACGTAGACGCATTTTTCCAAAATTTTGTACATTACAGGGAGCAATGATATCGGACAGTAGTTGGATACCAAAGTACTGTCACCACTTTTATGGATAGGTACCACTCTCGCAGTCTTCCAGAGTTTGGGTATGTATCCAGTCACCAGTGATTCATTGATAAGGGTTGCGACAGGATTTGCAACTGATTTTCAGCAGCATCGCTGGGATTTGATCAGGTCCAGACTGGTATTTAATTTTTAGGTTACAGAGAAGTTTAGTAATGACGCTGACAGGCACTGGTCTAAAACTGAACTCCTTTCTGATACAGGGTCTGTGCACAGTTGGTGGGGCCTGACCTGCGTGCAGCCTTTCTGTAGGTGTGTCATTTGCTAGCTTAGCAATCAGGCTGGTGGCGGATCCAAAAAAATTATTATTAAAGGCATTTGCTACATCTAGGGGGTGTTGCAGAGTTTGGTTAATTATACATTAAGATGTCCCCATTATGATACAACTGGCCTTCCCACAAGGTTAGACCAAAAGAATTGCAAAGCGATACATATCCTAGGCTCACACAGGTTTCTGACTATGAGTTTGAAATTGGGACCTTTTCCAGCTACACTGTGACCTTCTTTCACTTCAGGAGATTTAAACCTGGGTTTACAGGCATCTTGATTCATCATATCAAATATCAGCGCTTGCAGCATTGGATTATAATATATATATATATATATATCAGCTTTAACGATTATGTTGGAGTTTACCGGTATGGTGATTTCCCGATAAATATCAAACTGTTCAATATAGGGCAGAGGACGTCTGCAGAAAGACAAATGGACTAACAGAGAAAAATGGTAAAATATGGATTTATTCGATGATAATGAAAACAAGCAGATGTCGCCATCTGCTGGCCAGGTGCAGTTACTACACTGAGATTTGTTTATCCCCTGCTGGAGAGATGGTATTTATACATATTCTCCATCTGATTTTAAAAGGTGTCATCATGCCCATGTTGCTAAAACTTTGGGAGCACATTTGGGAGTCCAAAAGCAAACAAAATTGATTTGCAACAAACAAATTTCGTTTGCTTTCGACCTGCTCAGCTGCAGACCAAGATAACTCGATATCGGGCACCGAATGGTGCCTTTAAAAGACCAGAGTTATTTTGATCTTTGGAGTGAAGGGGTTATTATCTAATTAGACTGTAATTTCTCAGCAGTCTAGTTCTAAAAAAAAGCCTTTCATCACACCTTAAGTAATGAGTCTTTAAACCAGAATGATGGATCATTACATACAAACAGAAAATATAAAGATATCCACAACTCATAAGTTGGAAACCTTATATTGTATAGACATGTTATTAAAACACTAAACCGTTATCAATACTATCAGGGTTATCCAAAGAGATTCGAAAAGTCACCGCACGTTCGGTGACTTTTCGTTCTCTTCAATCCGGATTGCATTTCGGTGACCCTGCGGTGTATTCAGCAAACAGCACAGGGTCCCCGAATTGCAGGGAAAGGCTGCCGCAAACCTGACGAAAACACACCGAATGCACGCTGAAAACAAGCAAAAACATCTGGATTAACCTTCGAAAAAGCCGAACATGAGCCGAACAGGAGCCGAATCACACAGAGCCGAAGCAGCTGTGACGTAGAGGAGGCAGTGAATAAATTAGAAAAACCATTTGTATGAATCTGGGAAAAAGAAAAGCTGTTTGCAAAGAAACTACTGAGCGAAAATGTCTGAAATTTTCACAGGAGGTCCAGGGAATGATAATAAAGAGGGCTGTTACAAAAAAAATAAGTAAACTGAAAAAAAAAAAAAAAAAAATCGGACTTTTACATTTTTTTTTAAAAAATTCAGAAAAATGCTTAAAATATCCTAAAAAATCTGTAAATAAAGAGACTTTTTGCTGCAGAATTTTATAATGAACGGTTTATTAGATATTGAATTAAAACGGGAATATTTTTAACATTGAAGCCTATGGGATTCTCCTGAATAAATTTGCCGAATTAAACCACCGAATGGCAGGGCATTAGGGGAACCTTTCACTGCTGGTTTGTGTTCTCTGAATAGCCGAAGCAGTGCTTTTTCATGGGGATTTCACTGCCCTCGAACAGGCACCGAACAGGCACCGTATGTGCAGGCAATTCGCCAGGATTTGGCGATTGCCTGCTCTCTGGATAGCCGAATGGCCAGGAAAGGTAACCGAACGCTGATTTTCAGCGTTCGGTTACCTTTCTCAAGCAATTCGAATCTCTTTGGATAACCCTGTAAATATATATTGTCATTAATAATTGTATCACAGTTTTACAAAGCTAAACAACGGGAGTCAAAAATAGTACAGAAACATTTTTCATTGGTTATTACACTTATTTGTATTTACGGTATTTGTCTTTGCTTTTATTTTTTAATTATCTTAGTTTGATAAAGAGTTTAATATATATATTTTTTGTATATGAATTTTATTGGAAAGTAGTACAAAAGCAGGTCAACAGCATAAATGTATATTCCTTTCCAGCACTATTGAGTTAAAAGGAAAAAAGAGAGGGGCTTGCCCAAACCCCGAAGAAAGGAGGATAGGATAGAAGGCAGGAGAAGGAGGAAGAGGGAAAAGAAAAAAGGAGGGAGGGGAGAGGGGGACAGGAAGGCACAGAAGAGGGGAGCGTCTGTCACAAGTTAGTAGAGGTCTGACAATAGGTACATGTGCAAAGCACCGGTATTCAAGGTTCCGGTAAGCATCAAGAGCCACCATTCTCCAGATCAGGATCCCATTTGCTCCAGCCACGGGGACCAGATCTTATAATAAGCAGGCAGAGGAGTTTAACATATTTTTAAAACTTTAAAATGAACAAAATGAATATAAATGAATGTTTGTCATCGGAAAGTGATTTAAAGCCTCTTACTGCACAGTGCAAACAGACAAAATATATCGCAGCTTAGCATGGACCCAGACCACCAGCCAACTATTACAGTATAATAACAGTGAGACACATCTTACATCTATAGAGCAAACTATAACTGTCAGCCCTTTATCAAAATTGCTGCACACAAAGCCACAATACAGAGAAACCAGGGTATGAGCGACGGCAAAAAGGTAAATAATGATGAGCAAGGTTTTTTCATTCCTCTTGTCCTCAAGGGCTTCTCGATGCGATCCCACTGGGTCAGAATGGCCTCTCTTGCTCCAATCCATTTACCGGGCCCAGTGAGACGATACTGATATCCATTAGTCGGGCCAAAAAACATTTTGTACCCCAAAACTGGGTCAGTGAGTATAAGTTTCCATATGTTTGGTTTTACATTTATATCTGCGGCCAAATCATCCACGTATTTAATGTAATTTGTTCGACGCCAGTTCTGCTGAGTTGTTTCAAACCTTAAAAGAAAACACGAGCATAGTTAGTACACTCATATGTAATAAAGACATTTCAGACAAAGGTCTTTTCATTTCCTATGATTTGCAGACAACCAGATGCAGAGCAATCATAGCTCGATGGCCTGAGAGGCTTAATCATCCAAAGTCTACATTGTTAATCATGATTAGAGTGACCTAATGTCCAGTGATATGTACATATGATATTTCAAGCGATGTTCAGCAAGCCATTATTTGGAAAGTGAAGGCATGTATAGGAATCAAGTTTATTAACCCCTTCACTACCAAGTTCTTAAATAAAAAATCAGGAACCAGTGTTTTTTGTAAAATCATTCCTAATTAATTATAAAGTAAGAAATATTTGAGCTTACACCCATTGTATTTCTTAACGTAAACCTATTTTTGGCCAGTAGATGGCGCCATCTACTGCCAAATTGATTTAGAGGTTTGAGTGTCCGGTCTATTTTCTTCTTTTTTTCCCTGCATCGACTGCTGACAGATGCTGAAAGTTCGATATTTCAGAGCTTTGAGCAGTTGATTTTACAGTTTTAGCTCTTTGAGCATTATGCCCACAGGACTAAAACTTTAGAGGCACCTTCTGCTGCCCAAAAGCAAATGAAATTCATTTGCAGCAAACGAAATTCATTTACCTTTGGACTGCAGATCAGCATACCGAGATATGTCAATATCGGGGCACCAGATGGTGCCTTTGCAGCCCTAGATATCTCAATATTGGTAGTGAAGGAGTTAATTAATTGTACAATAAGATTTATTTGGGAATATTCCCAGTGTATTTCCTATTGCAATAACCTATTTGGCAGGCAGATGTCGCAATGTAATGGCCAAATGGAGTTACTGCAGTTAGAGCTGCAGCTCGTGGTTCCCTGCATCAACTGCTGAAGGATGGACAATGCCATTCAATTAGCCAATTTTACACAGTTTTAGCACATTGGGCATCATGCCCACAGAGCTGAAACTTTGGGGTCACTTTCTGCAACCCAAAAGCAAACAAAATTTGTTTGCAGCAAATTCAACACAGAAGTTGCACATTAAATGTAACAGGGAGGATCATAATTTACATTGGTTGCGTTTTTAGTGTAACAGTGCAGCAATAACCTCCCAGACGCCATCATATCTTCCCCCAGTCTAAAGTCACTTAAGAGCTCCCTATTAACATACCTCAGTACAGAATGCACCTGTAAACATGTAACATAGTGAATATATTTATTTTCTGATAATCTGTAAATTTGTGCATTTTTTTATTTTTATTTATTTTTTAATATTTTGAATTTTATTACTTTGTATTTCTGTAACAATGTAACAATTTAATGTTGCTGAACCCAGGACATACTTGAAAACTAGAGAAATCTCAATGTATCCTTCCTGGTAAAATCCTTTATAAATGAATAAATAGCCACACCAATACATTAACCCCTTAGTGACCGGGCGGTTTTACACAAATCCGTCTTTTAGTGACCGCTGCTGTTTTTACGTTTCTGCGCTGTTAGTGTTTAGGTCAAATTTTCCTCTTACTCGTTTATTCAACCCACACATATTATACACCCTTTTTCCCGCCATTAAATGGACTTTCTACCATTATTTCCATCATATCGAATAATTTACTATAAAAAAAAATATGAAATATGAGAAAAAAAATGGTAAAAACACACTTTTTTGTAATTTAATCCCCAAAATCTACAACCACCCAAAACGACCCCGGCTAAATAGGTTCAAAATTTTGTCCCGAGACTAGAAATACCCAATTTTTACATGCGTTTGCTTTTTATGTTTTCAAAGTTTATTTTGGAAAAAGAGTCAGCGTAACAATATACACAGCATGGGGTGGCCTCGCAGGGCCATGAAAAGTCAGCAGAGAAACACATCAGTATAAAACAGAAAATGTCGAGTGAGACAAGACAAATCAGGTGGGAATCCGACAAAGGGCATCAGTGACAATCAAGGAGGGGGGGAGAGGGGAAAAAAAAAAAAAAAAAAAAAAAAAAAAGGGGGGGGGAAAGATAAGATTAAAGGACTGCCCATTATATCATGGCATTCCCGGCTCTCCCCGACATCCCTAAAGAGACCAGGGGCCGTGGAAGAGGCCACAGGGCTGGGAGGCCTGGGGCCAGGAGGACGGCCAGAGCCTAGGTTGCCGTCCTAGCGGCTCACCCAGGGTGCTACCCAATGTCCTTTCTTAAAGAAAAAAAAAAAAAAAAAAGGGGGGGGGGGGGGGGGGGTGGACAGTCCCAATGCAACCCCAGATAGAACAGCAAGTCCCATATGTCGGCAAGGAAGTCCGCACACTCACTCGATAAAGGCACAAACAATTAACTAAGGGGGGGGGGGAAGAATCGAAGACTCCAGCAGAGGAGCATATAACAAAAAATGTCCCTAAGAAGAGTCTTAAATGTGTATGGCCAAAAGACAGGGGGTATCAACGGGTAGGAGTTCCATAGGTAAAAAATAGTCGCAATTACATCAGCGTTCTGTAGCCGCACTGAACTGGGAGGAGGGAATAACAGGGAAACTCAGCCGGGTTTCATGGGGCGTTTGCTTTTTAACCCCTTCACTGCTGAGACAGTTCACCTATGTGCGCTGCGCTCATTCTGACCATTTTGTGCTAATTATTTTTTAGATGACAGCCTAGGTCCTATTTAATTAAACCCCCCCAGACAAAAAAACTTTTAAAAAAAAACACATTTTTTTATTTTATTTAATTTTTTTATTATTTTTTTTTATTTAATGTTTTTTTTTTATTTTTTTTAAAACCAAACCATCGTCATGTTTGGTATCATTTGAAAGGCCATAATCATGCCTTTCAAATGATGGCAAATATGACCATCTAGCTGCCATGGATCGGGAGATAAAGGGATCCTTAGGATCCCCTTATCTCTACATGGCAGCTAGAGGGTTAACTGGCCCACTGACATCCTCACACATATGGTGAGGTTGTCAGTGGGTGGGGGGGGACCTGGAGGCTTGGCTGACATCCAAGATGTCAGCCCCCCTCCAGGTTTGAATCGCATTTTGGCGCCAATTGGCGCCGCAACGTGATCCAGCGGCGAAACGGTTAATGCCATACACCGCTGGAAAGGGGAGGCTCTCCAGCGGTGCAAACGGCATCTCCCTAGCTTCAATGGTTGGGGAGATAGAGGGCTCCGAAGGAGCCCCCCCTCCCCTCCATTGAAATCCATGGGGACGCCTGCTGATGACGTCACCACGCAGCGTTGCGACGTCATCAGCCTCGCCTGCCCATGTAAATCACATGGGCAGGCTTCCTCCCTGCCAGATCGCCGTGTGATCCGGCGAGGGAGGTGAGTATCGGGCGGGAGGGGGATTAGGCGCCGCTGACGTACCCTGTACGTCCACGGGTCTAAGGGAGACCTGAGGACAAGACGTACAGGGTACGTCAGCGGCCCTTAAGGGGTTAAACTTGAAATGCACATTATCTATACATTATGAGCCACACTGTTACATTAAAATGCACAACCTCTGTAAGTTAAGATCCACCCCGATACATTAACCCATTCACTATCGTGATCGTGTATACCCTGAGTTGTATACCCTGAGGTGAATGCAGAATTCACTGCAGGGTCAGAGAATTTGATTCCCCAAAGTGTGGGCAACGAGAGCACCGAAACGTCGGTGACATTTCATTGCTCTCTGAATAACCCCTTAACTATAGCATCTATTCTGCCAGTACTTGCATGAAGGTCACTGCTCCACATAGAATCATGCCCATTACATATAAACCTTTTATGATTAAAAATATCTTAGTATCTGCCACTTTCCAGTTTTTCATACCATTTAAGTCTTAATTTTTCATCTTCAGCCAAATAGTCTTTCATTTCTTCCGTGCTTGGCAGTTTGACTAGTCCTTCAAAATACAGAAGAAATAATATTAGAAATATGCTATATTTGCCATTATGGTGTTTCATCAGTAGCATCACATTTCAATGTTCCTATTACCTGGACACAAAGGCATCCTATCATACAGAGGAGACAGAACCAGAAAGATAGCAAAGTAAAAAGGGAATGGTCAGTTAAATAAATTGCTTTATATGATAGAAAGGTAAAAGACACTAATGGACAACAAGGTCCAAAAATCAGTTAGATTTGGGGAAAGTAATACTGTTATTAATTAAGTACTAATTTGTAATTGTTCATATAACAAAATGACATCTGTAAATGTGCAATACTGAGGACATTTCCTATAGGGATCATGCATGGAAAATAATCTGTGTCACCATTTAGTACACCTGAGACACTAATGCATTATGTCAAAAAGCAGATGGACTGGTAACACAGAGGTGGCGCTAACAAAGAAATGTTGGCGTACAAGTAGACTATACAGCATACATTAATGCATCACTCCAAAATGTTGAAGAAGCATCAGGGTAGTCCCGACCTGGCTCTTCTCTCTCCTCACTCCTTAATGTCCCTCTTCTGGGGTTGGCAGAGAAAACTCCTGAACAATGTCAATAAACACGGTCACAAATGAATTCTGTGCATATTCAGCACATGCACTTACTGCTCAAAAGAGGGTCCTGTTGTCAGGATCCGTGCCTGAACGTGGGCAGATACTTGAAGAGTGCTGCCCTCATCCCAAAACCAGCACACTCACAGTAAAATCACACACCACAGGTCATGTGACACTCCCCTGAATAAAGCACCACCCCTCTCCTCATCATGCTCCATTATTGTTGTAGCTCTCAAGCAGAGTAGACCTATACTCTGCTTCTCAGAACCTTACCTGTTTCCAAATTCAACCGGATTCCTATAAACCACAATATTTCTGCTTGGTCCTTCAGCATCTCTATTACCGGTCAGTCACAGCTTGCTTACCCATCTTCCTCCTTCCCACCTACCAAAACCAGCTTCCCTGCATACTGTTGGTTATGTATGAAAGAGCTACTGGAATCATGTGAACTTGCAGCTGAAACTTTACTTGTGCATAAAACAATAAACACCTATAACAGATTAGTGACTGAAAACAGCAGGCATTACACAGAGAGATATCAAGGGAAGTGAGAGAGAAAAACAGACTTCCTTCCTGTGAATATACCAACGAGTGCAGAACACATAGAACCCTTTAACAACAACGCCATCTGCAGTTTAAATGGTATAGTACATGCCGTTGTATTTCCAACACACACTGGGCTCAGACGCTCTGGTACCTGTGATGCCACCCTGGTGCCTTATTGTGATAGCTGTCTTTGTCACTCTCATATCTACAGCATGTCCAACTCATATCTACACCTCCCCGACCAGCTTCCATACCTACAGTATGTATAACGCCACCACAGCTTTCCATGGCGCCCTATTTAAACTTCATTCACTAACTGCTCCGTTCGTTTGTGCTTCTTCTGGACCTGACACTGAGCTTTCCCTGTTCCTGATAATTCAGTTTTTCTGACCTTTCTTTACAATTGGGAATCTTTTCCTCCTGGGCCTTCCACTGTTTGGTACTGACTATGTACATCACAATCCGTTTTTGGATTTATTATTACGTGCTTCACGAGCCCCATTACCCACATGTTAGCTTATATAAAATTAACTCTATTTGCAATTGCAGATGTCATGGACTACTCTACATGTCATGAAACCAGACTGCAACCCGTACAAATTATTTTTGTGGCAGTGAAAATAAAAGCTTTTGGTAAAAGCTGGTTTACTAAACCGGCATATTGAAAAGTTTTGGAATTTACTATTTCAAGGTCCCTTAGACATTAAGCTCATATTTTGTGCATTTCCAACTTTTGTTTTCCGTCTTCCTCCATCGCTGCTTTGCTTATATGGTGTTGGTTTTATCAGCTTTTTCCACAATTAAACCTCAGATTCCATAATAACACATTCTCCTCTAATAATGAATTAATGATATTTTTAAAGTTATTCGCTTACCCTTGAAAAATTTTGTAGCCCATCGACATTGAAGTTCAGCAGTTACTGCGATTGCTCCAATCGGCTGAATAAATCCAATGAAAGCGATTGTGGGTTTTTGAAGGTTAACAGGGAACATTTTTTTGTATAAAAATCCTTTGCTCGGATCCATTTTAATGACTGATTCTTCCAGAAAAGGGAATGTAATATCATATCCAGTGGCAAAGATGACAACATCGAGATCATCTATTGAGGTGCCATCTGCAAAATGGGCTGATGTCTCTGTGAACCTCGTAACTCCTGGCTTCATGATTATTAAACCAGCGAGAATGCGGCTCGGAAGTTCCTCGTTAACCAAGAGTTCTTTTGATAAAATGCTACAATAATAAAAATTGATTTATTGTCAAATAATAGGGATTAGTAGCATATTTTTATTGCTAATAACTTGTAGGGGTGCACTCCTTTGAAGATTACAAATGCAAAAATATGATAGGAACCGTTTTAGAGGTCAGTGAAGGAAATAGAGGAATATATTATAAATGGTATAGGGGTACAGAGGCATGTTTAGAAATACAGGGAGACAAGCCAGGGAGTGCAAGATCAGCATTAGGCATGCAGGACCATGTTCAGGGGTGCAGGGACAGGTCTGAGGATGCAGGGTCAGAGTTAGGAGTGCACAATCGGTTTTTGGGTACAATATAAGGGTGCAGGTACATGATTAATGAAGGGGATAGATTGATGTGAAA
>RXON01003258.1:0-111030 GCA_009667805.1 Leptobrachium leishanense
GTCAGTGGAAGTGCACCGGTGGATGGGACTGCGGTCTCCACCAACGAGAGCCGTCAGGACTGCGGTCCACTGTGGAAAGAGGAGAACTGGAAGACAATGGGTGAGATTGAGGCCCACCCAGGCAGATGGCCAGAGGGCTCACCAGGAGACCCAGAGTCCAATGGAGTGCTCCTGCTCAGGGATGGGTGGAGGAGCTAGCGACAATGTCATGGCCCGCCAAGGAAGAGGCTGCGGTCCTTTCCACGGAGAGCAGGAGATGTGGGCAGTTTGCCAGATTCACTGCTTGCATCAGCAGGCACTTCAGCACATGAAGGACAATTTATGTACGGGGAGCGGTTCCCCAACCCAGCAGCAGAGCTGGCATTGGGACAGAGCTCGGCTACCCTCTGTCCCCAGCTGGAGGCTCCAGAGACCGGGGAGAATATCGGGTGCCAGACTAGGGAGGGGGAGACTCAGGCCCCCCCATGCCAATTGCTGGCGTACCCGGCAGGGAATCCCGAACCCCAACCAAGAAGCGCTCCTACCCAAGTATGGATAGAGGAGCGGGGGACAGCAGACATGCTACGGCCCGCTGTGAAAGAGGCTACGGTCCATTCCATGGTGCCCAAAAAGTGCAGGTCAGCTAGCCCATGGCCCTGGCTGGTGGCATCAGGGATCAAGGATAGCCATTCATACATGGGGGAGCGGCCCCCCACTTCAGCAGAAAAACTGTCACCGCGGCAGAGGACCGCTAACCTCTACCCCTGCCCTGCCACAGCAGAACTTGAGGAGAAAGAGGAGAACTACCTTCTCACCGAGGAGCCCCAGGGACTGACAATCGCTCCTCTCCAGAACTACAGACCAAGCTACTGGCCTCCACTGCTACGCAGGAGGCAGAGAGCCTACAACTTCAGCACAGCATGCCATCTGGGATGGAGAAAGACTGGGCAAGTACAGTTCGTCAGGAGCTGTCAGCAGAACACAGTGCCAGTGATGTGCATCGCATGCGAGTTCCAGAGTGGGAGTCAGTCGTTCTCCTTCCACCACAGCAGCGGCTACCCCAGGTAGAGAGTACTGGCGGTACCTCTCCCAGCGACAGGTAATAATCCCGGAAGGGGAGATGGCAAGGTCTCGCTCCCCACGTTTTGAGCCCCAGCGTGAGGGTGGAGGTGTCCCCTGTGCCAAGCAACGGCATGCTGTTGCTCCCGTTCCCCAGGATGTGGAGACTCCCATTGTGGAATTGTTGATGGTGCTGGATTTGCAACTGGGTGACCCGAGACCTGGGCAGACGGCCTAGATCCACAACCACTTTTTCTGGAGACACCGGTCACCCCATCTCCCACCCAGCGTCTGACCGAGGCACCAGAAAAGGGTGCTATCGGCCCGTTTTTCCTGCGGCTGACTGTGGCACCGGGAAGGTACAGGCGGTATCCCTCCCCAGCGGGTCATTGCCCCAGGAAATGGTGCCAGCAAGGCTGCCACCAGCGAGGGGCTAGGAGACCAGGAGGAGAAAAAGCCCTCAACGTCCCACCCGGGCCGGTTGTTTCCCCTGGAGGGTACCAGCCCCGTGTGTCTGTATGGTCGTCGGACACCGGTCCAGGCCATTGGGGCAGTTGGAGAAGCCCGGGGGCCAGCCTCCTCCCTACGGACTATGGACCGAAAGACTATCGGGGGTTGGCAAAGCATTGCTCCAGCAACCCAAACTTGAGACTTTTTAAAGACACTTGCACCTGGACATCCCAAGGACGGACCCGTAGAGGGTCTCACCGGGTCTGCCATCATGGGACTGGGGGAGCTTTGTGACGGAACGGCCGCCACAGGATTTATTTAGTTTAATTTCATTCTTATTTTGTTATATTTCGTTTACCCTTTATTTATAGGAACTAATTTCCTTTGTTAGATTTAGTGTAAAACTGTTGCTAGACTTCTAATTAATCATGTTTTTCCCCTGCACGATCCTGCTAGTTTATGCTCAGTTATATTGTGTGGTTTTAAATGTATTGTCAATCGCTCATTTTTAGTTTTAAATAGACTTATATTTCTTTAGTTAAATGTGTTTTTTATAAACACTACCTGCCACTAGCATCACATGCTTTCCTTTGCATAGAATATACAATAGGTTTGAGTAATTTGTGGATTATGCAAAGGTGCTTTCTCTTTGTTTATCTGTTATCTGTTTACCTGTTCTTAAAGGCTGGGAGTCACATTGTCTCAGCCACCCACTATCTGATTCCCTATACAATAGGTTATGTAAATCACTGTATGTGGTCACGGTGAGGTCAAGACTGCATCTGCATACAACCAGTGGACCCAAGTGAAGACTGCAGGCTTCTTTCAGGTCCTCTCCATGGTTTTGGAACCAACCAATCAGAACCTGGGCTATGGCTAGCCGCTGTGCAGAATTCACTCCAGGGGTCTGGGGGCGGGCATGGGAGAGAACAATGGGACTGTACCATATAAAAGGACCGTGTATGTTCTGCTTTTCATTAAACATTCTGATTTACCTTCAAACCTGTACTGAGTCACGACTAGTATTTGGGGAGGCATAATCACTGAAGAAGCCAGCTTTACTGAACCCTTCGCTTCCAGATCATCCAGGACCGCTGCAATCTCTCTCCCACTTGCTAGCTCGCTACCTGGCTAAGCTCTCCAGCAAGACTCGGCGCCGCAGACGGAGCTACCCCTGCAGGGTAGCTGATCTGTTACAGAGATGAACGGCAGGTGTGGTTCCATGTCCATTATGCAAATTATAGTTCAAGAAGCGTATGGAGGAAAAAGTCCTAGAACCTGCATATCAATGCAAAACAGGGCAAAAGGAGAACAAAAGAGGGCGCCAGAGGGTCTGGTGGTTCGGACCATGACAGTACACCCCCCGACAAGGGGCAACCTCCGGGTGCCCCAGAAGTGGCCGAAGACTGGCAGGTGCAACATTCATAACCACAAGACAAACCCCAGAAAGTCTGAAGAATCAGGAATCTGTGGAATCAGTCTAACTAGAGTCATCAGAATAGATGTCGAGTGTTCTCCAGAGCTCGGGGTAGCGCCTGAGCACTGCCAAGTACTCCTCCCAGACCAACACACCAGAGGGCGTCCTGGTGTAGCCCGTAGGGGCAGGTCCTGTAGCAGGGTACATTTTGCCAGTCCAACTACCCGGATCCTGGAAGTCCTCAATGAGAGCAAGAATAGCCCTTTCAGACTCGGCATCAGGAATCGTGTCACAGGTACAGCTCGGCGGTGACACATTGGTTGCAGGGTTCGGTGGGGCAGCGCCCTTTGGCATGGACTGGTGGGGCAGCACCCTTGGCATGGCACGATGAGGCAGCGCCCTTGGCGATGACCGGTGGGGCAGCGCACTTGGTGAGGCTCGGTGGGGCAGTGCCCTCGGCGATGACCAGTGGGGCAGCACCCTCGGCGATGGCCAGTGCGGCAGCGCCCTTGGCACAGCTCAGTTGGGCAGCGCCCTCGGCGATGACTGATGGGGCAGCGCCCTCGGCGAATGACCGGTGGGGCAGCACCCCTGGCAAAGGCTCGGTTCAGCGGCGACCTCGGCGCAGCACGGCTCTTGGGCGACCTCGGCGCAGCACGGCTCTTGGGCGACCTCGGCGCAGCATGGCTCTTGGGCGACCTCGGCGCAGCATGGCTCTTGGGTGACCTCAGCACAGCACGGCTCTTGGGCGACCTCGGCGCACCACAGCTCTTGGGCGACCTCGGAGCAGCACGGCTCTTGGGCGACCTGGGTACTGCACGGCTCTGCGGCGACCTGGGTACTGCACAGCTCTGCGGCGACCTGGGTACTGCATGGCTCTTGCTGGGCAGTGAGCGGCTTGGCCTTACGGCGGCGTTGACGGCCCTGTGGCGGTGACAGTTCTGGAGAACCTGCGGGATGCAGGGCAGCGACAACTTGAGATCCTGCGGGTTGCAGGGCAGTGACAACTGGAGATCCTGCAGGTTGCAGGGCAGCGACAACTGGAGATCCTGCGGGTTGCAGGGCAGCGACAACTGGAGATCCTGCGGGTTGCAGGGCAGCGACAACTGGAGATCCTGCGGGTTGCAGGGCAGCGACAACTGGAGATCCTGCAGGTGCAGGGCAGCGACAACTGGAGATCCTGCGGGTTGCAGAGGGTAGCGACAACTGGAGATCCTGCGGGTTGCATGGCAGCGACAACTGGAGATCCTGCGGGTTGCAGGGCAGCGACAACTGGAGATCCTGCGGGTTGCATGGCAGCGACAACTGGAGATCCTGGGGGTTGCAGGGCAGCGTCAACTGGAGATCCTGCGAGTTGCAGGGCAGCGACAACTGGAGATCCTGCGAGGTGCAGGGCAGCGGACTCTGGAGATCCTGCGAGGTGCAGGGCAGCGGACTCTGGGCATTGGGGTTCAGAGTTTTCAGACAGACGAGAAACTGTGGGTGACATAAAGACATTACCTATGTAGGCTGTTCTCTGGTCCGTAGTCAAGCCTTGATGGTACCGGGGAACAGCGGCTCGATGAGGCTTTCCAGCAGAACAGCAGACAGATCCAGGAACGCCAATATACCCCATTAACTTAGTGTTATGGCCTGGACCACCGTGAGGATGTCTGGCTGTCTGTTTAGGCCATTCCCCCTCTGTTTCCACAGAACTCCACCTCAAAGGAACCAGACTCCTGGACAGAATAGTTTGGGGAGTCTTGATGGCTCGAAGTGATGGGCCTAACACTTGTAAGCAGGATTGGCTCGGTCTCCATCTGCACCACTCGATCTCGTTCTGTGGATTCCTGCTCCATGGGCTCTTCATAGGTGGATCCGGGTTCAGTGTACTCCATTGGGGTCTCTGATTCTTCTTCAGAGGTGGAGTCCGGCGATACCCTTCTTCTGGGCAGAACGGGTACAGATCTCCTGGGAGCAGAAAGGGGTTTTTTCTTGGGTGCAGGTTTTCTTGATCTGACAGTTGGTGAAGTTATATTCTGCGGGGCAGACACCGATTTTACCAACAACTTCCTGGATAGCATTTTCTCTTTATGTGTAGGGAGTCTGGACTTCTCTGGAGTATTCCCTGAGGGTTGGCTAGGCGCAGGCTTCTTTGACACAGGTACAGGAACATTTTTGGTGCCTGGCTTTGGTGGGCGCAGTGGGCAGGTCAATACTCTATGCAAATGACCCCCGCAATAGTAACAGAGGCCTTGTGTCCTTCTCCTTGCCCTTTCCTCCTCGGTCAGGGGTCCTCGAGCACATTCTGGGACCGGAGTGCATACCTTAGTAGATGTGCCGTTAGAATTCTGATGCAGGTACTCCCATAAGGAATGCAGGTGCTGCTGGACCTTTTGGTTGGCATTTTTCAGTCTTTGTACAAAGGCTGTGATCACTGCAGGCTCACTGTTTTTAGGCTTCCTCATTCTGTCACGAGCCTGGCCTAGCAGATGTGCAGAAATGTGGGTGTGAGCCCAAGGTGCAGTAAACGTATCAGAAGGCAGGATACAGGGTAACAGGGTTTATTTGTGAATACAAATAAACTGCCAACAGACCAGGAAATAAACAATGGATAAAGAACATATACAGTTGTGTTCAAAATTATTCAACCCCCAATGCTGTAAAGGGTTTTAGGGAATTTAGTGTACATTTGTAATTGTATTCAGAATGAAATCCTACAAGGACTTTTTAAAGAACCATATGCAACTAAAATGACATCAATTGATTTTGCAACACAGTAGTAAATGTTTCTTTTGTCAATTCTTCATTGACACAATTATTCAACCCCTTAAAGACTACCACTCTGAAGAACAGAGGTTCATTCAAGTGTTTTCAATCAGGTATTGAAAACACCTGTGGATGTCACGGAGCAGCAATAAAGCATAATAAGCACCAATTAGGCAGCTTTAAAATGACTGTGATACTCAGCTCCTTCTAGACATTTACTGGTGTGGTTACAAACATGGTGAAGTCAAGAGAATGGTCCAGGAAGACAAGAGAAGAGGTGATTACTCTTCACAGGAAGGGCAATGGCTATAAGAAGATTGCAAAGATGTTAAACATACCAAGAGAGATAATAGGAAGCATCATTCGCAAATTCAAGGCAAAGGGCACTGTTGAAACGCTACCTGGTCGTGGCAGAAAGAAGATGCTGACTTCGACTGCTGTGCGCTACCTGAAGCGTAGAGTGGAGAAAAGTCCCCGTGTGACTGCTGAGGAACTGAGAAAAGATTTGTCAGATGTGGGTACTGAAGTTTCAGCTCAGACAATACGGCGCACACTGCATAATGAAGGCCTCCATGCCAGAACTCCCAGGCGCACCCCCTTGCTGTCTCCAAAGAATAAGAAGAGTCGACTGCAGTATGCCAAAAGTCATGTGGACAAAGCACAGAAGTTTTGGGATAGTGTTCTGTGGACTGATGAAACAAAATTAGAACTGTTTGGGCCCATGGATCAACGCTATGTTTGGAGAGGAAGAACAAGGCCTATGAAGAAAAGAACACCTTGCCTACTGTGAAGCATGGCGGGGGTCAATCATGCTTTGGGGCTGTTTTGCTTCTGCAGGTACAGGGAAGCTTCAGCGTGTGCAAGGTACCATGAATTCTCTTCAGTACCAGGAGATATTGGATGACAATGTGATGCAGTCCGTCACAAACCTGAGGCTTGGGAGACATTGGACCTTCAACAGGACAATGATCCCAAGCATACCTCCAAGTCCACTAGAGCATGGTTGCAGATTAAAGGCTGGAACATTTTGGAGTGGCCATCGCAGTCACCTGACTTAAATCCGATTGAGAACCTCTGGTGGGACTTAAAGAAAGCAGTTGCAGTGCGCAAGCCTATGAATGTGACTGAACTGGAGGCTTTTGCCCATGACGAATGGGCGAAGATACCCGTAGATCGCTGCAAGACACTTGTGTCAAGCTATGCTTCACGTTTAAAAGCTGTTATAACTGTAAAAGGATGTTGTACTAAGTACTAAGATTGAATGTCACTTGGGGTTGAATAAAACTGATAATGATGTGAGCACTGAAAAGACATTTGTGGTTATTTCATTATAAATGTTATGTTATATTTGTCTGACCTACACGTGCCTCTTTGATTTAATTGTAAGCAAGATGACTGAATGATCAAAATCAATGTCAAACTGGCCAAAACACTGAATTTCAGTGGGGGTTGAATAATTTTGAACACAACTGTAAATCAGGCGCAGGTACAAAATAGGAATAGGCAATAGAGTGGTCAAGAATTAGCAGAGATCTGGTACACGGGTATATCAATAATGGAAAGCAGAGGGTACAGGGGGCAATGGAGGATACCGGTAGAGAATGTCCAGAAATAGCAGAGGGTGTACAGGAAGGTCTATGGATCAAGAGCAGGAGGGGTTCCAGGCAAGGATCTGTGTAAGGTCTGCACTAGCTAAGCTAGGAACTTCAATGAGGAAGCGTGGGATCAGGGGTGTAGCTTCCTCATATGCAGGATCAATTAGGGAGATGAACGGCAGGTGTGGTTCCATGTCCATTATGCAAATTATAGTTCAAGAAGCGTATGCAGGAAAAAGTCCTAGAACCTGCATATCAATGCAAAACAGGGCAAAAGGAGAACAAAAGAGGGCGCCAGAGGGTCTGGTGGTTCAGACCGTGACAGTTGCCTCCTCAAATGGTGACAGTACAGTGCATGCATCCTTGATCATCAGCGACTGCGGGGGGGGGGGAAACAAGTTGACCTGAACCTGTCCTTGTGCCATACTCACACAGTACTCATTGATGGCCCTCTGCTGCTTGTGCAGACGCTGCATCATTGCTAATGTCGAGTTCCACCTGGTGGGCATGTCACAGATCAGACGGTTTGTGGGAAGGTGGAATTCTCTTTGAATTTCTGCCAGGCGAACGCTTGCTGGGAATGACCGTCTGAAGTGGCTGCAGACTTTTCTGGCCTGGATGAGAAGCTCTGGCAGCCCTGGGTACTTGGTTAGGAAACGCTATACCACCAGATTTAGGACATGTGCCAGGCATGGTACATGCGTCAATTTACCCTTGCATAGGGCGGAGAGAAGGTTGCTGCCATTATCGCAGACGATCATTCCCAGCTCAAGCTGGCGTGGTGTTAACCATCTCTGCACCTGCCCCTGCAGAGCTGACAAAATTTCTGGCCCGGTGTGGCTCCTGTCCCCTAAACAAACCAGCTCAAGCACAGTATGGCATCTTTTTGCTTGAGCCATTGTGTAGACCATGTCAGGCGTCAGTTTAACTGCCACTTCGCCAGAGACCGAGAAGGAGGAGGAGGAAGAGGTGGTGGTGGTGGAGCAGACAGACCTCATACAAGCAGCTTTCTGGAGGCGTGGTGGATGAACAAGCTCCAGCACAGAGCCCAGTCTTGGATCCCTCCCAGCTGCAATCAGAGTTACCCAGTGTGCCGTGAAGGAAATGTAACGACCCTGTCCATGCTTGCTGGACCACGTGTCTAAAGTCACATGCACCTTGCTGCTGACTGCCTTTCCCAATGACTGGATAACATTGTCTTCCATGTGCTGGTATAGTGCTGGAATGGCCTTGCGTGAAAAGTAATGGCGTTTTGGAACCTGCCACTGTGGTACAGCACATTCAGCAAATTCACGGAAGGGAGCAGAGTCCACCAGCTGGAAAGGCAGCAGCTGCAATACGAGTAATTTTGCTAAGCTGGCATTTAGACGCTGTGCTTGGGGATGGTTGGGACTATATTTTCTCTTTCGCTGCAGCAGCTGCGGCAACGTAATCTGACTGCGTAAATCTTCAGCTACTCGGATGATGTCACATTGTGAGGAAGGACCTGGTACATCCATTACTGTAGCATCATCCCTGTCGGTGGAGGTTGTAGGCCATGACATGGCAGGACATACAGTGGGGGTAGAGACAGATGAGGAGGAGGAGGACCTACGCAAAGTTTTGTGCCAACGGAATGTGTGGCACTTGTTCATATGTCACCTCAAGCACGTGGTACCCAAGTGTCCGGTATCTTTCCCACGCTTAAGCCTCATCTGACATAGATTACAAATAGCAACGCTGCGCTCTACTGCACATTTCTTAAAGAACTCCCAGACAACAGAGTTCCTGCATGTGTTCTTTGAGACAACAGCGCTCTGCACCGGAGCAGCTCTGACATGTGATGCCTTGGACTGGCTACTGCTACGGTTGGTCACAGAGGATGTTGTGCCTCGTGTTTGATTCCTCTGTTCGATCTGGCACCCAGGGGGAGTCAGTGACCTCATCATCATTGTCATCTTCACCCCCTATCTCCTCATCACTGGAGCCAACTTGGCAGTATGCCGCAGCTGCTGGGGCAACATGAGTGCCAGTTATTTGTGTGTCATCACTGGCACCCCCTTCCTCTAGGTTGATTTTATACTCCCTTGCTCAACCTCAGAGATTGAATCAGAGCACTGTGGTTGCTGCGCATCCTCAAGCAGCATGTCACTCTCATTGTAGTCAAACAATTCAGCTGACTCCTCCGTGTGTGATAGCGAGGCTATGGCAGGAGTAGCTGTGGACACGGAGGCTGCATTAGATGCTTTGGCAGCTGAGGTGGACTGTAAAGCACTAGAAGCCTGGCTGGGAGAGGACTCGGAGGATGAGGATGGCCTGGTTAGCCAATCCACCAAGTCCTCTGTATGTTGCTGCAGGTTAAGACGGCCAGCACCAGTTAGAAAGGACAAGCGTGCCTCTGCAGAGGATGCACCACGTCCATCACGACCAGAGGCACAGCCTCCCGACACAGGGGCTGCTTGCCCTCTTATCTGTGTCTGGGAGCGTCGGCCTGTCCTTTTTGTTCTTTCAGACATGGTGAGTGATATATAGATTAATATATACAGAACTCTGATTCAACTCTGGTATAAAGATTTAAAGAACTCTGGTATAACTCAGTGAGACACACTGATAGCTGGCAGCCAGTGACGAGACACAGATCACCTCAATTCACAAATGTTTTGAAGAAATTAGTGAGCCTCAAAATAATGCGTGGTACTGGCTGTGTGACAAGACACAGATCACCTCAATTCACAAATGTTTTAAAGAAATTAGTGAGCCCCAAAATACTGCGTGGTACTGGATGTGTGACGAGACACAGATCACCTCAATTCACAAATGTTTTGTAGAAATTAGTGAGCCCCAAAATACTGCGTGGTACTGGATGTGTGACGAGACACAGATCACCTCAATTCACAAATGTTTTGTAGAAATTAGTGAGCCCCAAAATACTGCGTGGTACTGGATGTGTGACGAGACACAGATCACCTCAATTCACAAATGTTTTGTAGAAATTAGTGAGCCCCAAAATACTGCATGGTACTGGATGTGTGACGAGACACAGATCACCTCAATTCACAAATGTTTTAAAGAAATTAGTGAGCCCCAAAAAGATTTGCTGGCACAGTGACAAGACACACATGACCTAAATTCCCTGATATTTGGTAGAAATGAGACCCAAAAAGATTTGCTGGCACAGTGACAAGACCCAGAAGATCACCTCAATTCACAAATGTTTTAAAGAAAGTTGTAAACCCCAAAAAAACTTGCTGGCACAGTGACAAGACACACATCACCTAAATTCCCTGATATTTGGTAGAAATGAGACCCCCCCCCCTTCAGTAGTGTGGCAGACCGGCAGTAACAACACACAACTATCTCCTTTGAAATCTCCTCTGAAATGCGTGCAGAATCGGCGCGTGGAAACGTTATATAGTGTGCTGCGGGACTTAGCTCTGTGAGCCCATGATTGGGCAAAATTTGCCCAATCAGGACTCTGAGCAGTGATTGGCATAGTGTTGAACCAGTCTTGCACCAGACTTGTGGTCAGGTGCAAGGCTGTAGCTAATTAGGAGCTTCAGGCCAGTGGGAAAATGCATTGTGGTCCATTGTGGTCGAACATGCGGCGAACACCTGGAAATGTTCGGTGTTCTCGATCTAATCGAACAGGCCAAGTTTGGGTCGAACTCCGAACCGACCAAACCCGAAAAGCTCATCCCTACTGTCCAGCACCTATATGGGTTAAATCCCAAGTGAAACGTTAAGCACAAACTCACACCACACCCCCTGGCTAATAAAAGAGAATCCTTCCCCTGTGCAACTTGGCTTTTCATTACAAGTCAAACCTTGTGCTATACAGACCTGCTGTATGTTCCTGTTGATGATTGTTTTACCAGACCCTGATTAACCAACCGACCTTGCCTCCTTGCTGCCAGCCTATTGACCCACGGACTGTCCATACCACTCTATCTCTCTATCCCCTTTGTACTGCGCTATGGACTGCTACCAGTATCAGCCAGCCTATCCTAAGGTACAGTCATCATATTCCTGCCTAAAGGGCTCAAACCCCCAGCAATTGGGTCCCACCACGGCGTATGCCAGGTGCCACCCTGACAATATGTGTCTGGGTATACAGATATCTGGGGGTCTGATTTCTCGATATACATGTATCTGGGGTGTGTGACTGGGTATACATGTATCTGGGGTCTGTGTCTGGTTATACATGTATTTGGGGGCCTGTGTGAGTCTGGGTATACATGTATCTGTATTCATTAAGTGAATTTGACAATGCCCTGCAAGGTTTCTCAAAGGGTCCCACAGATTCTGAAGATCGCTTACTTCAACTAAAACTACAGCATTTTGCATCTTGTCAGAATCACAGCATTGATGCAGATAGTAAGTGTCATGGAGCTGATGTAACGCTCCATGCTTCAAACCTCAAGAGACTTTATGTTCATTTATATCGTGTGATTTTAAATATATTTTACATCGTTTGGTTTTAGTTTAATTTAGTTTAGTGTAAAATGGCATAGCTTTGGTTTTAAAACATACTTATATTCCTGTAGGTAAATGTGTTGTTGTGTAGCCAGTAAACAAGTTTTGCTGCTGTGTAATTTATGCACCAGGGATTTTCCCCATTATCTAGCTGCATGTTTAATTTAAGGGATCTCTGATAGTGTGTGTTTAATCTGATGTGCTAGAACAATGGATATACAAATGTTGTGTGAGCTGAAGGCTAAGAGAATGTGAAGAATGTTTATTGTAAATAAGTGACATAATGTAATTAGTATGGGTATGCTAGTAATTAGTATGGGTATGCAAATTATGACTGTTGTACTTCAGCATAAATGGTGGCGTTTTGTTCATTAAAAGAAGGCAGAGAACTCTCAAGCTCAGAGAGAGAGGATCCTGTTTTAAAGCATACAGCCGCGCCTGGTGTCTTTATTACAAACTACGCTACACTCCACTATCACCCTCAGACGGCAGAGAGCGGCCTTCTGGAGATTTCTAACGGCTCCAGGGCAGAGGAACAGAAGCAGGCAGGTCAAGCTGCTCGAGGCGCTGAGGACAGCGCTCCTAGTAGCCGGGCTGACCGCAACGAAGGGGTGTCTGGAGAGCCAGGACAGACGGAAGGGAACGGTTCCTTCACACAGGTGGCAAGCGGTGAGGATAAGCTCTCCAACCCCAGAAGAAACACACAATGGCCAGCTATGCCAACTACAAGAGGGACACGCTGAGATACATATTAGAGTGCCGTGGAGGAATCGCCGGCACCAAAAACAAGAAAGCCATGGTCAAGGAGCTTACAAGGATGGACCAGTGAATGGTAAGAACCCCAACCCCGACTCCGGCCACTGAAGATCACCTCCGAAAGAAAGCTCAAGCAATATTTGAGATATGCGGCACCACCCCCTCCGAAGCCGCAATTGTACAACTGATGACAGACCTCCAAGAAGATGAGGAGCGAGATAAGGAGCGCCAACACCAGCTGCGGTTGGCCGAGCTCCAAGCGACATGGACAGAATAATCCACCCTTGAAACCTACCCTGTAGAGCCCTGGGTTGAGGTTGACAGCCCGCCTGGAGCTTCGTCCAGGGAATCTACACCCCCCAGTGATCCTTTTATGGGGACTTACAGCTTGTCTGGAGCTTCATGGGAGGAACCCGCACTCCCCAGCGATACTTGGGAGGAAAGTTACAGCTTGCCTGGAATTTCCGTCAAGGAAGCTATCCCCCCAGCTGAAGTGCTGGCGATGGGGCAGAGCGCCGATGCCCTCTGCCCACCATTCACAATGGTCACATCGGATCCAGGAGAGCATTCCCCCGGGCTGGTTTTCCCACAGTCCATGACCCCACCGGAGATGGAGGACGCCATCCTCCCGCAAGACGACACTGTGCCAGTGTCTATCCCCCCAGCTGAAGTGCTGGCGATGGGGCAGAGCGCCGATGCCCTCTGCCCACCTTTCATAATGGTCACATCGGATCCAGGAGAGGATCCCCCCAGGCTGGTTTTCCCGCAGCCCATGACCCCACCGGAGATGAAGGATGCCATCCTCCTGCCAGAAGACACTTCGTCAGTGTCTATCCCCCCAGCTGAAGCGCTGGCGACAGGGCAGAGCGCCGCTGGCCTCTGCCCACTCCCCAAGTTGCACCAAGACGACCCGAGCAAGGATCTGCACGGGCTGCCGGCCCAGCAACGAATGACCCCACCGGAGATGGAGGACGCCATCCTCCCGCAAGACGACACTGTGCAGTGTCTATCCCCCAGCTGAAGTGCTGGCGATGGGGCAGAGCGCCGATGCCCTCTGCCCACCTTTCATAATGGTCACATCGGATCCAGGAGAGGATCCCCCCGGGCTGGTTTTCCCGCAGCCCATGAGCCCACCGGAGAGGAGGATGCCATCCTCCTGCCAGAAGACACTTTATCAGTGTCTATCCCCCCAGCTGAAGCGCTGGCGACAGGGCAGAGCGCTGCTGGCCTCTGCCCACCACCCAACTTGTGCCAGAGGATCCAGGCAAGTTTTTCAAGAAGGTGCTACCCTCCCGACCAATGGCTCCCCTGAGAAGGGAAGACACCATTCTCCCACAAGGAGGCACTTCCCCAGCATCCACGGCAGACCCCCCCACAACCAAGATCTAGGGAGCCCCCACTGACCACCAGGCTAAGGTAAGGCGACACATTTCTAAAAAAAATTAAATCCGAGGACATTTTTAAATGTCCCCGGGAACATAAAATAAAACTTTTTTTTTCTTTCTCTACCTGGCTGAATGTTTTTAATTATATATATTAGATACATTCAGCCAGGTAGAGGGGGGGTAGCATGTGGGCTGCGCGGGGTCTCAGGCAGTGGTTTGTTTTTTTGTGTGTATATTTTTAGCAAATTTATAGGGGAAGGTAAGGGCAGGTATGATAGATATATACCCTGGTGTATTTAGGTTTTGTGCTGCCCTAGGCCTGACTAAACTCGTGCACCCCCTAATTTAAATTTGAGGCACCCCTTCCTGTCAAGGGCACACCTCTTCCTGGTTAATCCCCATCCTTCCTCTTTAAGCTCCACCTTTTCCTCTTAGAGCTCCGCCTTTTTCTCTCTTTATATTAAAAGTGGATACCAAGTGCTGCCTACTTGTATATTTTCTATACCATTTCAAATGTATCTATTGAGATAAATAAAATTATGAAATGTTTAAATTAAAGCATTTTTACAAAGAACAGCCACGCATGTCAAGTATACTGGATCACAGCCGCTCTAATTGGTTGAACAATAAAATCCACAGAAACGTGCACTGCATATGAGTGTATCACAGAGCTGCACAGCAATAAAACTCATAGTAATGTGCAGTGTGTATGAGCGTATTCCAGAGCTCCAGGGCAATAAAACTCACAGTAATATGCAGTGCGTATCACAGAATCCACAGCAATAAAACTCCCAGCAATGCAATGTGCTGTGTGTGTGTCAGCGTATCAGAACTCACAGCAATGCAATGTGCGGTGTGTGTCAGCATATCAGAATCCACAGCAATAAAACTCCCAGCAAACCGAGTGAATATGAGCACACAGAAATTATTTATTCTATATTTACCGGCCTCCGTCCGCGGTAGGGCTGTGTGCAGAGTCAGCAGGGACTGTGTACGGACTCAGGAGGTCCCTCCAGGCCACGTTAGGATCGCGGCTGTGCCTGTGCATGGAGCCATCTTGTCAGCAGTGGGGTGCCACTGCCAGAGGGTGCACCGTGGCTTTGATTCCCTTCCCAGTGGGTGTTCAGTCCAGAATAGAGTGAGAGTCCTTTTAAACAAAAGGGCGGGCAGCTGCGTGCGTGCTTGTCACGTGGTTCAGCCAGTCAGGTGGTACTGAGACTCAGTACCACCTGACTGGCCAGACCGCATTACCTGCACGCACGCAGCCTCACCAGGAGCCAGATGGCTCAATGACAAATTTCTATTACTGCAGTGCTGGTTAAGGAAAGGTCCACTTTAAACAGCAGTAAGCAGGCAGGGCTTCATATTCTGCTGATACCCCCCCTTTACCTGCCGTTTACTGTCATCTTCTCTCTCTGCACACAAATCACATCCTCCTCCCCTCTCCTAGAGCTGCTGCGGGGCAGGAGGAGCTATGGAGGGAGGAGAGGGGGATTTTTATTGTATTCGATTTTATTCCGTATGCAAACGCCCTGCTCTGCTGCTCGTTGTCTGAGAATACAGCTCAAAGTTTACACACCGTGACAGTGGCACCTCCTAGTACCCCTAATGACACCCAAATAATCACTGGTACCTGGGTGGGGCGGCCCGCCCTCCGCCACTCCCCTAAGTACACCACTGCTCAGTGATATGCTCACACACAAGTTTGGCGAACTGCCAGCAAGTACGGTGCTGTTTGAAGGCAGTGCAAATCCCCATAGAGAAGTAATGGTTAATCTATTCAGAGAACACCAAACAGCAGAGAAATGGCAGTGAAATGCCCTGATGTTTGGTGGTTTTCATGCAATATCTAATAAACCATTTATTATTTTAATCTGCAGTAAAAAGTCTTTATTGATTTTATTTTAGTACCTTTTTTAGTAATTTTTCAGCAAAATTTCCCCCCCTTTTTTTTACTAGCGGTTTTTCTTTTTTCTGTAACAGAACCTTTTATTATCAATCATAGGATCTTACAGTTGTGTTCAAAATTATTCAACCCCCACTGAAATTGAGTGTTTTGGCCAGTTTGACATTGATTTTGATCATTCAGTCATCTTGCTTACAATTAAATCAAAGAGGCACGTGTAGGTCAGACAAATATAACATAACATTTATAATGAAATAACCACAAATGTCTTTTCTGTGCTCACATTATTATCAGTTTTATTCAACCCCCAAGTGACATTCAATCTTAGTACTTAGTACAACATCCTTTTACAGTTATAACAGCTTTTAAACGTGAAGCATAGCTTGACACAAGTGTCTTGCAGCGATCTACGGGTATCTTCGCCCATTCGTCATGGGCAAAAGCCTCCAGTTCAGTCACATTCTTAGGCTTGCGCACTGCAACTGCTTTCTTTAAGTCCCACCAGAGGTTCTCAATCGGATTTAAGTCAGGTGACTGCGATGGCCACTCCAAAATGTTCCAGCCTTTAATCTGCAACCATGCTCTAGTGAACTTGGAGGTATGTTTGGGATCATTGTCCTGTTGAAAGGTCCAACGTCTCCCAAGTCTCAGGTTTGTGACGGACTGCATCACATTGTCATCCAATATCTCCTGGTACTGAAGAGAATTCATGGTACCTTGCACACGCTGAAGCTTCCCTGTACCTGCAGAAGCAAAACAGCCCCAAAGCATGATTGACCCCCCGCCATGCTTCACAGTAGGCAAGGTGTTCTTTTCTTCATAGGCCTTGTTCTTCCTCCTCCAAACATAGCGTTGATCCATGGGCCCAAACAGTTCTAATTTTGTTTCATCAGTCCACAGAACACTATCCCAAAACTTCTGTGGTTTGTCCACATGACTTTTGGCATACTGCAGTCGACTCTTCTTATTCTTTGGAGACAGCAAGGGGGTGCGCCTGGGAGTTCTGGCATGGAGGCCTTCATTACGCAGTGTGCGCCGTATTGTCTGAGCTGAAACTTCAGTACCCACATCTGACAAATCTTTTCTCAGTTCCTCAGCAGTCACACGGGGACTTTTCTCCACTCTACGCTTCAGGTAGCGCACAGCAGTCGAAGTCAGCATCTTCTTTCTGCCACGACCAGGTAGCGTTTCAACAGTGCCCTTTGCCTTGAATTTGCGAATGATGCTTCCTATGGTCTCTCTTGGTATGTTTAACATCTTTGCAATCTTCTTATAGCCATTGCCCTTCCTGTGAAGAGTAATCACCTCTTCTCTTGTCTTCCTGGACCATTCTCTTGACTTCACCATGTTTGTAACCACACCAGTAAATGTCTAGAAGGAGCTGAGTATCACAGTCATTTTAAAGCTGCCTAATTGGTGCTTATTATGCTTTATTGCTGCTCCGTGACATCCACAGGTGTTTTCAATACCTGATTGAAAACACTTGAATGAACCTCTGTTCTTCAGAGTGGTAGTCTTTAAGGGGTTGAATAATTGTGTCAATGAAGAATTCACAAAAGAAACATTTACTACTGTATTACAAAACCAATTGATGTCATTTTAGTTGCATATGGTTCTTCAAAAAGTCCTTGTAGGATTTCATTCTGAATACAATTACAAATGTACACTAAATTCCCTAAAACCCTTTACAGCATTGGGGGTTGAATAATTTTGAACACAACTGTATATATAAATTCCAGACATTTTCGTTCAGTAGTTCTTTTGAAAACAGCAGGCCACGGGTTTGCGGTGGCAGCATTCAGCGGCCGACTCCATGCACTTTTGGGACCCTGCGGTGAATGGTGAATTCACTGCAGGTTGGAGAAATTTTATTCCCCGAAGTGCAGGGAACTACAGAACACCAAAATGTTGGCGTCTTTTCGGCGCTCTGTGAGAAACCCATTTAGTGGTGAGGTTTTTTGCTGCCCCCTGGAAAGTGAAAGCCTAGGCCTTGCCTACCCAGGACATACTTGAAAATTATTTGAAATCTCAATGTATCCTTCCTGCAAAATACTTTGCAAAAGTAAAAAAAAGTAAAAAAAAATTAGGGGTGGAGCCACCAGTGCGGGCCGCCGCCCCCTGGAAAGTGCCACCCTAGGCCTAGGCCTTGTTGGCCTAGGCCAAAATACACCACTGTATATGTGTATATATATATATATATATATATATAATCTATCTCTAAATTCTTATAAATATATATCCAGACTTGTATTACACACACATTTTGGCAACTAATTGCCCCCCATTTGGCTGATCCCTCCAGAAGAAATGTTGAACCCGATAGAGCAGAGAATAATATAATATTCTCTGCTCTGTCGGGTTCAACGTTTCTTCTGGAGGGATCAGCCAAAAGGGGGGGGGGGGCGCATTTAGTTGAGATTGTCCACATGCCACCCCCATGTGCGTATGTGTATATATGGTCTGAGGTCTGTGGGTGGGTGTATATATGTATCTGCGTGTTGATATATACGTATATGTCTGTGTGTGGTATCAATGCATCCCTACTCTATACACAGCGCTCCGTGTCCCTATAATATAAATGATATGGGGTTATCTTTTTTTTATATTTTCATACTATTCCTATTAAAGTAACAGTAATTTTTGATGTATTTTATTGAGAAGAAACTTTTTTTGCCTATATAACATGTGCTTTGTGAAAATAAAACGGTTTTGTGTACATTTTAATTTAGTTAGTGGATTCCTGTCCAGTGCGATGAGAAGCAAACGTAATGCAATGTAGACACCCTGCGAGGCGGAGCGGAGTGAAGTCAAGCCTGCAAAATGTTTGCTTCTCTTCGCTTCGCAACGCTGTGCGTCGCTACACGCTCAGTGTGTCTCAGCCTTTATTCCCGCATCGCTAGCTTACTGAATCAGTTTGTATACTTGTTACTGACCCTGCTTGTTCTGAGGAGAGGACCTGATCTGTTGCCAACTTTGCCTGCCATTTGACTATTCTCTCTTTGTATTCCCTGCCTGTTCTGTTTGCTTCCTGTTGTAAGGATCATCGCCGCCGGTGTAATAAAAAGCCTAAACCCAGTGCTGGCTCATAGTAGTGAGACTTTCAATAGCAGTACCACTACTCACCTCTGCCTGTGTAATGCTCAGGTGTTGCCTAGATCACCTACTACTCCTGCATAAAACCAGGCCACACCTGAAACCCAATGCTTCCACATTGTCTTGGAAATATCCAAGCTGCTAGGAGTTACCTGCTATTCCTCCAAGAATCCTATGACCCATACTCTGCTGGATCCTACCCTCTCAAGGCTATCCCTGTTATAGCTCTCCTGGACTTATTATTTACAAACCTCCTGGATCTCCTATTTACTACAGACGTCTGGACTTGTTATCTTCCTGGATCTCCCAAGTTTACCTTACCTGGATTATAAGGATTTGCCCACATCTCTAGTACTGATATATTCATATATATAATTTAAGTATACTCTGCTTCTGGTTTCCCATTTGTTATTATCTGCAGTTTCCCCCTATATTTATTCTGTTCTACTTTTAGTCTATTTATCCCTCTTTTATGTATAGTTTAATGTTTCTTTATATCCATATATATTATTCTCTGCCTTAGTTCTGTCTCTAGACCTGTAACCTGTATATACTGTACATATATATATATATATATATATAATCTCTCCTTCCTCCTTATTCATATATAGTATTCTGCTTTAGTTCTCTCTAGCCCTGTAACCTGTGTATACATATATACCACGGGTGTCAACCACAAGGCCCGCGGGCCAAATCCGGCCCGCCAGACCTCATGTTGTGGCCCGCGCAGCCGCCAGCCTTAAACTGGCCTGGGGGTTGAGGGGACCCAGATGCCGGGCAGCGCGGGAGTGCCTGCCCGGTCCTGAACAGTCCGTCCTGTTGAAGGTGATGCGGCTGCGTGCAGGCGCAGCCGGTCACGTGGTCCGCCTAATCAGGTGGTACTGAGTCTCTGTACCACCTGACTGGCCGGACCGCATGACCTGCGCACGCACGCAGCCGCCTCCACTTCAACAGGACGGACTGTTCAGGACTGGGCAGGCACTCCCGCGCTGCCCGGCATCTGGGTCCCCTCAACCCCTGCCGGAGGTGGGGTAAATCCATGTGTGAGCTGGGGCATATCCAGGTGAGAGTTGGGGCAAATCCATGAGCTGGGGCAAATCCATGTGTGAGCTGGGGCAAATCCAGGTGAGAGCTGGGGCAAATCCATGTGTGAGCTGGGGCAAATCCATGTGTGAGCTGGGGCAAATCCATGTGAGAGCTGGGGCAAATCCATGTGAGAGCTGGGGCAAATCCATGTGAGAGCTGGGGCAAATCCATGAGCTGGGGGCAAATCCATGAGCTGGGGGCAAATCCATGTGTGAGCTGGGGCAAATCCATGTGTGAGCTGGGGGCAAATCCATGTGTGAGCTGGGGCAAATCCATGTGTGAGCTGGGGCAAATCCATGTGAGAGCTGGGGCAAATCCATGTGTGAGCTGGGGCAAATCCATGTGCTAGCTGGGGCAAATCCATGTGTGAGCTGGGGTAAATCCATGTGAGAGCTTGGGCAAATCCATGTGTGAGCTGGGGCAAATCCATGTGAGAGCTGGGGCAAATCCATGTGAGAGCTGGGGCAAATCCATGTGAGAGCTGGGGCAAATCCATGAGCTGGGGGCAAATCCATGAGCTGGGGCAAATCCATGTGTCAGCTGGGGCAAATCCATGTGAGAGCTGGGGCAAATCCATGTGTGAGCTGGGGCAAATCCATGTGAGAGCTGGGGCAAATCCATGTGAGAGCTGGGGCAAATCCAGGTGAGAGCTGGGGCAAATCCATGTGTGAGCTGGGGCAAATCCATGTGTGAGCTGGGGCAAATCCAGGTGAGAGCTGGGGCAAATCCATGTGTGAGCTGGGGCAAATCCATGTGTGAGCTGGGCCAAATCCATGTGAGAGCTGGGGCAAATCCATGTGAGAGCTGGGGCAAATCCATGTGAGAGCTGGGGCAAATCCATGAGCTGGGGGCAAATCCATGAGCTGGGGGCAAATCCATGTGTGAGCTGGGGCAAATCCATGTGTGAGCTGGGGAAAATCCATGTGCTAGCTGGGGCAAATCCATGTGTGAGCTGGGGCAAATCCATGTGAGAGCTTGGGCAAATCCATGTGTGAGCTGGGGCAAATCCATGTGAGAGCTGGGGCAAATCCATGTGAGAGCTGGGGCAAATCCATGTGTGAGCTGGGGGCAAATCCATGAGCTGGGGCAAATCCATGAGCTGGGGACAAATCCATGTGCTAGCTGGGGCAAATCCATGTGCTAGCTGGGGCAAATCCATGTGTGAGCTGGGGCAAATCCATGTGTGAGCTGGGGCAAATCCATGTGTGAGCTGGGGCATATCCATGTGTGAGCTGGGGCAAATCCATGTGTGAGCTGGGGCAAATCCATGTGTGAGCTGGGGCAAATCCATGTGTGAGCTGGGGCAAATCCATGTGTGAGCTGGGGCATATCCATGTGTGAGCTGGGGCAAATCCATGTGTGAGCTGGGGCATATCCATGAGAGCAAAAAATTCCTGTTTGTTACCAAAACTAATTTTTCAATAAATTGTACAATAATTGTACATTTGAATATCTACTTGCCATTATTCTGACTATGTTTCTGCTTTCAGAGCTAGTTATTACTTACATTATTACAAAAAACAGTAATAATTGAATGCAGTGACAATAATTTATGATAATAAAGAGTGGACACATAGTCCTACAGATACAACTGGCCCTTTGAGGGTGACCAAACTGCTGATGCGGCCCCGATGACATTTGAGTTTGACACCCCTGATATATACAATCTCTCCCTTCTTCCTTATCCATATATATTATTCTTTGCTCTCTCGATCTGTAACCTGTATATACATACAGTATATATAATCTCTTTCCTCCTTATTCATATATTGTCATGTTTCACATGACTTGTGATATGCCTTTAAGAATTGCACATGTTTTCTCTACCCCTGAGTTTCTCTCCTCCCCTCCGCATGGTGTAGGATTTCCTGTTCAGATAGCTCCACCCTTGTTCCCTTCCCAGCAATCCTTTGCAAGCCTCATGGACTAAGATTCATTATGATTTTTTGACCTATCGGATGTATATTGTTGTGGATTTTCTACAGTTTTGGAATAAAACTTCAACAGATCTTCAAGGTGTCATCTCGATTGAGTCACTGTCTGTAATTCCTCTAGACTGGGAGCTATAGCCATCTCATCACAACAGTAAGTTAAGAGATCACATTCTCAGTGCTTTGGTGGAGAAACAGAACATATATATTATTCTGCTTTAGTTCTCTCCTAGACCTGTAACCTGTGTATACATATATACAATCTCTCCTTCCCTATTCCTTAGCTTTTCTCCTCTATTCAGCATTCTCCCACTTCTCTCGTTTACCCCCTCCTACATTCTGTTGCCTCGGCCTATTTCTTTTTGTGCCTTTTTCAATAAATCCTTATATATAAATATATCTGGTTTGCTAGTATTCATTGCACATTGGCTCGCACCTACCGCCCCGGAATCAGCACCTGACACCTGTTGCTATTGTGTGTGCTGATTCTCACCATATATAGTCGCAGAGTACAAGTGCCTAAACATTGCTTACCCAATTTTGTTATAGCTGCTGATGTAACTGAATAGATCAGGGATCTCTTCTGCATTACCAAAACCTCCACCACTGCACTCTTCCACAATACCTCAGAGGGGTTACGGTGTGAAGGCACTTGCTGCCACCAAAGGCAAAATATTTGGGTGCACTGACGCCTGTACCAGATTCATATTATTTTACAATTTGACCGCAGGGTCCAACCCTGCACTCTTCCACAATACCACAGAGGGGTTACGGTGTGACGGCACTGTTGCTGAGACTAATGGCCCAATTTTAAAGCACATATTGTTACTTTCATCCAAAGCCTGCATAAGTTTCACCAAAATTTAGCCAAAAGAATCACTAAACTTGTTCTGCGTGTCCTAAAATTTCTCCTCTTTTCATACAGGCTGCCGCCCCAAGCAGTTGTTTATGAATAGATTAAAGGAAAGACATTTACCGTCATTTGAAATGTCATTTTTTTTGTTTTTAAATGTTTCTATACCTCCTACAAATCCACCACTTCACGGGCAGGTTATGGGGACCTCCTAGGCACGATATTTGAAGGAATTTTTCGTGTTTATTCTTAACCTTTATTTCATCGAAAACTCACTGTTCCTTTAAAAAATTTTTTTTTAACTTTTTGTCCTTGTTTCCTGTCGACCAGGGCACTACCCGGACCCCCATACACCTTTTTATGGCACATATCTAGCATATATGCCCTCTTGGAGGCCACTATAAAAATCTAAAGTTCCGGCCCGATTGACTTTGAGTGCGGATCGTGTTCGAGTTTGAACTCAAACTTTTGAAATTGTTCGAGTTCGAAGTTGAACCGAACACAGGGGCGCTCAGCTCATCCCTACTCAGCACCAGGCCCATGCTTGCATTTTTTTCATTGTGGCCGTTTGTGGGGCCTGATGTTTACATTTCGCCTAAGGCCTCACAAAATCTAGAGCCGTGTCTGACTGGTGCTATAGTAACTGATAAGGCTTCTGCAGAATCATTTAGCACCAGCTGAACCCCTCCCCCCAAAAAAAATCAGTTACTCATCTCATCCAATGGCGCGATCTGCCTCTTTTGGCCGCAGGGAGCAGAGTTAGACTGGGAACAAATAGTCTTCTGTCTCCCTGCATGAATTACTCTGCGGCACTACACGATCTAGTGAGAAAGAGATCCTACAGGTCACGTGAATTGGCAGCACAACCCTCAATGGACTCCTATAGACTCCAGGAGGGGGTACTCGAGGCGGTGTGTTAGCGCTGCCGCAAGTATCTAGGGGTTAGCGGCCATTAAGGGGCAGGCTGCTGTATCAGCGCCTGTCCTGTAATATGGAGCTAAAATGGGGACGCTAAGGAGAAACCTGCAGGCACAGGTTTTCCATGTCAGCATCCACGTTTTAGTGGTAAGAATGGAATATGGGCCCCTGTGTTTTAACATATGGCTGCAGTGTCCATATCAATCTGTGGATAACCACTGCTGGACATGGCCATTCCTGACAATAATAAAATCCATATTATATGGCTGTGTGCACGTGGCTAAATTGGACGCGGCCCTCTTTATAAACTATATTAAAGGGTTTATTCTCAAAGCACAGAAATTGCAAATTCCACTAAACTGAAATAAAAGGTCTTCTATTCTCCTAATAGGAGGTTAAATCAATAAAAATGTATTAAAATGTGTCTAAATAATAAAAAGATCTGTTGCAAAAAAAGCCATCTAAAAAATTCAAAAAGTACAAAAAGATGTTTTAAAAAAAATTAAAAGGGTTTTTGCAAAATATGAAAAGAATAAACAGTCTTTAATTTTTTTAAAAAAAAAAAGATATTCAGGGAGAGGTGAAAGCAGGAGAATGACTGGAGAATGGAAAATTCTAGTTCAAAATAGCCGATTTGGAAAGTGAGATAAATGGGAGAATTTTTCTGGTTTGGCTATTTTGACCTAGAATTTTTCATTCTCCAGTCATTCTCCTGCTTTTCACCGCTCTCTGAATAACCCTGATAGTGTTTTTACAGTGCATCCTGGGATTCACCGGTTTCAACCTGTCAAATTGAAACACAGAAAATCAGGGCATTTTGCTGCAATTTCATTGCAGTTAGGCGTTCTGAGAATAGAAGACACAAAAGTCTTCGGGCCATATTTCGATCCGCTAAAACGGGGATGCTGAGGTAGATAATGTGTGCCAGCAGGTTTCTCCCCGTTTTGCATGATATTATGGGGCAGGCACTATTTCAGCAGCCTGCCCTGAAAGGTACTGAGCCTCAGGTTGCTCGAGGCTGCACTAATTGCCACTGTGAGCATCCCCTCCATGGAGTCTATAGGACTCCATTGAGGCTTCCACTGCCGGTGGCCTTGCGAGATCCAGCAGATTAGCAGAGTGAATCGCAGAGGGAGGCTGGGGAACTTTTTTTCCCCCATCTCCCTCTTCTCCTGGTCAGTGGTGTATTTAGGTTTTGTGCTGCCCTAGGCCTGACTAAACTCGTGCACCCCTTAATTTAAATTTGAGGCACCCCTTCCTGTCAAGGGCACACCTCTTCCTGGTTAATCCCCACCCTTCCTCTTTAAGCTCCACCTTTTCCTCTTAGAGCTCGGCCTTTTCCTCTCTTTATATTAAAAGTGGATACCAAGTGCCTACTTGTATATTTTGTATACCATTTCAAATGTATCTATTGAGATAAAGAAAATTTATGAAATGTTTAAATTCAAGCATTTTTACAAACAGCCATGCATGTCAAGTATACTGGATCACAGCCGCTCTAATTGGTTGAACAATAAAATCCACAGAAATGGGCACTGCATATGAGCGTATCACAGAGCTGCACAGCAATAAAACCCACAGAAATGTGCACTGTGTATGAGCATATCACAGAACTGCACAGCAATAAAACTCACAGTAATGTGCAGTGTGTATCACAATCCACAGCAATAAAACTCCCAGCAATGCAATGTTTGGTGTGTGTCAGCGTATCAGAATCCACAGCAATAAAAATTCCAGCAATGCAATGTGCGGTGTGTATGAGTGCATCAGAGTCCACTGCAATAAAACTCCCAGCAAACCGAGTGTATATGAGCACACAGCAATTATTTATTCTATATTTACCGGCCTCCGTCCGTGGTAGGGATGTGTGCAGAGTCAGCAGGGACTGTGTACAGACTCAGCAGGAGGTCCCTCCAGGCCACGTTAGGATCGCGGCTGTGCCTGTGCTTGGAGCCATCTTGTCAGCAGTGGGGTGCCACTGCCAGAGGGTGCACCGTTGCTTTGATTCCCTTCCCGGTGGGTGTTCAGTCCAGAATAGAGTGAGAGTCCATGTTAACGAAAGCGTGGGCAGCTGCGTGCGTGTCACGTGGTTCAGCCAGTCAGGTGGTACTGAGACTCAGTACCACCTGACTGGCCGGACCGCGTGACCTGCACGCACGCAGCCTCGCCAGGAGCCAGGCAGCTCAATGACAAATTTCTATCACTGCAATGCTGGTTAAGGAAAGGTCCACTTTAAACAGCAGTAAGCAGACAGGGCATCATATTCTCTGATACCCCCCCTTTACCTGCCGTTTACTGTCATCTTCTCTCTCTGCACACGAATCACATCCCCCTCCCCTCTCCTAGTGCTGCTGCGGGGACAGGGGAGGAGCTATGAGGGAGGAGAGGGGGATTTTTATTCTATTCAATTTTATTCCATATGCAAACGCCCTGCTCCGCTGCTCGTTGTCTGAGAATACAGCTCAAAGCTGACACACCGTGACAGTGGCACCTCCTAGTAACCCCTAATGACACCCAAATAATCACTGGTACCTGGGGTGGCCCGCCCTCCACCACTCCCCTAAGTACACCACTGCTCTGTGATATGCTCACACACAAGTTGGGTGAACTGCCAGCAAGTACGGTGCCGTTTGAAGGCAGTGCAAATCCCCATAGAGAAGTAAAAGGAAACAAAATAGCAAAACAAGAGGACATAGTCTTAGATTAGAGGGGCAAAGGTTTAAAAGTAACATCAGGAAGCATTATTTTACTGAGAGGGTGGTGGATACATGGAACAGCCTTCCAGTAGAAGTGGTAGAGGCCAAAACAGTAATTGAATTTAAGCAGGCATGGGATAGGCATAAGGCTATCCTAAACAAAAGATAAATCCAGGTTAAGTATCCATGTAATTGGGCAGACTAGATGGGCCGAAAGGTTCTTATCTGACGACATTTTTCTATCTATTCAGAGAACACAAAACCGCAGAGAAATGGCAGTGAAATGCCCTGATGTTCAGTGGTTTCAATCAGCAGGTTTATTCAGGCGAACCCCATAGGTTTCAATGTTAAAAATATTCCCGTTTTTATGCAACATCTAATAAACCATTTATTGTTTTAATCTGCATTAAAAAGTCTTTATTTAATATTTTTTTTAGTACCTTTTAGTCATTTTTCAGATTTTTTTGGGCAAAGTTCCCCCCCTTTTTTTTTTAATAGCGTTTTTTCTTTTTTCTGTAACAGAACTTTTTATTATCAATCATAGGATCTTATATGTAAATTCCAGACATTTTCGTTCAGTAGTTCTTTTGAAAACAGCAGGCCATGGGTTTGCGGTGGCAGCATTCAGCGGCCGACTCCATGCACTTTTGGGACCCTGCGGTGAATGGTGAATTCACTGCAGGGTGGGGAAATTTTGTTCCCCGACGTGCAGGGAACTACAGAACACCAAAATGTTAGCGTCTTTTCGGTGCTCTGTGAGTAACCCATTTAGCGGTGAGGTTTTTTGCTGCCCCCTGGAAAGTGAAAGCCTAGGCCTTGCCTACCCAGGACATACTTGAAAATTAGTGACATCTCAATGTTTCCTTCCTGGTAAAATACTTTGCAAAAGTAAAAAAAATTAGGGGTGGGGCCACCGCCCCCTGGAAAGTGCCACCGTTGGCCTAGGCTAAAATACCCCCCTGCTCCTGGTGGCAAGAAGAATACGGTGAGAATTTAGCCTGTATGAATTTATTTTGATTGTGTTTTTCTCTGTCATTTTGTTACTGTCCTTTTACTTATTTATGCTTCCTTCTTTCTAAATATCTGTTATTCTGTCTGTCCATCTATATCTGTGTGTCCTTCTGTGTATTCTTCCATCTGCCCTTGTATCTATGTCTTCCTCTCCGTTTCTCAACTCTCTCCTTTCTCCCTCTTTCACTCTCTCCCTTTTACTCTGTAAATCTCTCGCTCTTCCTTTCCTGCCTTCTGTCACGGTGGCAGTACCACCAGGCACGCACCACCCTATCCTTGCCCTCCGATCCTTGGAAGTGGTCGGTCTGTATATATATCCCTAAGAATATAACTCGCAGCAAGGTGAGGACCAGGTTCCTGAGAGAAGCCCCTATGGGCAGAGATGCACTGTAAACGGCAAGGACAGATGAAAGCAACACAGGGTTAACAAAAGACCTCTGTACGGCAATACCAAAGATTCCCTGCACTGAAAGACCGGTCTTTAGGATAGCCGGATCTAATCTAAAGGAAAGTATTACCTTGAAGCCGTACAGAGTCTTTTGTTGTGTACAGATGACAGGGTTACCTGGAAACGGTACAGACAAGGAATATACAATAGAGTAGTCATAAAGAGGAAAGCCAAAGGTCATAACCAGAGAGAGTACGTCATACAGCATATAGGAATAGGAACCAGAAGGGAAGTCAGCCAAGCCAAAAATCGGTAACCGGGGAATCAGAATGGAACATAAACAGCAAACCAAAATATAGAAAATGACAGAACTAAATACACAGAAGGAACTGACATAAACTGGAACAGAAATAACAGAGGCAAAAACTGAACAAGGAAGAACAAACGGAGGATATCAGGAACACAGCGAGGAGCTCTCAGGATGCAAGGAGACCAGGCAAAGTAAAATGACCCAGCAATGTACTATAGGTACATTGCTCTAATATAGGAAGGAGAATTAAGGCAAGGGTCAACAGGTGAGCAGCACACAGAACACCAATTAACCCCTGGGAGGCCACCCAGGAATTGGCAGCAACAGAAACACAAGGGAAAAAACATATATTACAAATACAGAGGGCAGGAAGACAGATTTGCCAGCACAGAACGTGACACCTTCCTCCTGATGTGATAATCGCTGCAGAAAACTAGACTTTACACTGAGAATTCTCAGCAGAATCACACACTGCTTCCTGATCCCGGCCTCCCTGCATACCAGGGATGTGCAGTGAGGTCAGTCGCTGGTGAGGCACTGGCTAGTATCAGAGCCAGATATACACATGTTACATAGGCTCAGTGCTCCCAGGATCTGGCTGCTCTCAGTGCTCCCCAGGATCTGCATCGTCCACTCCAGGCAGCTGCACACTGCCCCCTCCACCTGCAGGGAGGAGGTGCCTACACAGTGAACAGTCACACCCCAAGCACAGCCCGCATCCACTGACTGTGCAAGACGAGGACAGTCACATGACTGTACTGCGTCAATCAATGCATGGGATGCCAGCCTCCTATGGAGGAGTTTTTTGAATGGCTTGGACCAATGGTGCTTTTCCATCGGTCCAAGCTATTCCATTGCTCTTCAGTGTCTCTGAGGCACTGAAAAGCATAGATTCAGGAAGTAGGCATTGCCAGATGCTCGCTGCAGACCTCAATCTCTTGGCCAGCTTGAGTTTATGCGATTAGCGTAGCAGTCAGATATGCAAATTGCGTAGGCTCAGGGAGGGCAGGCTGCTGCGAAAAAATAATGTGCACAGCGGCAGAGACAGACGGCGGGGGAGCATGGAGCAGGTGAATTTTGAAGGCCTGAAGCAACTCAGGCGTAGAACTGAGAGGAAATCTGCAGCTACGACAGAAAGTGATGTTGGCTGGTTTAAAGAAATTATTGCTATTTGAGGATGGAGGAAGGTGGCGAGTTGGAGTTGTTGTTGGCGAAGGTTCGTGTGGCAGCTCGGCATCATGGTATGGAGTGGGCGAGGAGTTTGGCGGAGATGTTATCGGAGGAGACGGAGGTTGGAGCTCATCCTGTCAGGGCTTCTCGGCCTGCTTCCATTTCAGTGGTTTCTTCAGGGTCTGGTAGAAGGGGTAGTGTGGTGAGCGTTACCAGGAGAGAGGAGTTCAGCGGCTGGAAGGAGAGGGTGGTTGTTTAGCAGGGGTTCCATGAGAGGATCTCGATTGATTTCCTGTTGCAGAGGTACCGGCTCCAGAGATTTCTGATGGGCCTGAAGGGGGTGCAAATTTAGGAGTTGGGGGTGAAGTGGGTGTAAGTGGTGGTTCTGTGGAGCTGAGGGGTGAAGAATTGGGCTGCGGGATCTAAAGCTCATCGGGGAAGTTTGTTTTCATCCTCAGTTCCCTTGGTTCGAGATCGGAGTCCTCAGCCAGTAGGTGGCTTCCAGGCTGGAGGAGTCAGTTGAGCGGGCACTGCTGCAGCGGAGAGTGTGGAGCTTTTTCCACCCTGCACTGTGAATGTTTACATGTTATGTTCATTAAAAACATGAAAACATATAATGTTTGTGTTGTATTATTTTAAGCAGACTGTGTTTTTCAAATTGTTGTGACTTAGATGAAGATTAGAGACATTTTATGACCAATTCATGCAAAACTCCACCTAATCCCAAAGGGTTCACATACTCTTTCTTGCAACTGTATCTATATACAATGTATATACAGTTATGGAACGTCTATAGGCTAGGTTGTCTTTTCTTTACAGGTATGGACGTCGTCTATTTATTAGTGGTGTGACGAAATGTGGTGTGGAGTTTTTGGAGTCGGTTGGGTGGTGCAGATGGTGTTAATTTCTTTTCTTTTTAAGGTCCTTCAAGAGTGGTGTGTATGACGGAATGAGATGTTGTTCCGCCTGCGGGTGTGCTCTATCGGGGTGGCCCCGTCGCTTACCGCTGGCCCGACTACCGAGCGACGCGCACTCGGCGTCTCGTGCGGCCTGGCGTGACCCTGGATAAGGGTTAGCGGGCGGTGGAGGGGACCCCTGCCTAGTACCAGCCCGACCACTGAGCAACACGGTACTCAGCGTCCCGAGCAGCTGGTTCACTGACCTTGGGGTTGTGGAGTGAGGGTGCTGAGCCATTCCGTGACAGTGTGGATCCTTCGCAATTCCTTGGTGTTCTGGGCCCGGAAAAGGGCATTGGTGCAGGCAACCGGAGTACAGATGGGTTTGCCTGGGTCGCGACACGAGTCCGGTGGTACGAAATTCGTGGGCTCCGGTGGGAGGAGTTTAAGCTGACGGTGTTGGGTGTCCTTAGGCACGGTGAAGTCTCTCATGTGTTGGTGGTGCGCGTGGGGGGGAATGATTTGGGGGTGGGCCCTCATGGTTTGCTGCTGGAGCAGATGAAGGCAGATCTGCGGCAGCTGAGGGAGTGGTCGCCATGGACGGTGGTGGTGTGGTCGGAGGTGTTGCCGAGGTTGGTGTAGAGGCAGGTGGAGAATCAGGAGGCATTGCGGCTTTGCCGGGTGGAGGTGAAACGTTGTATGGCAAAGTTTGTGAGGCAGATAGCTGGTGTGGTGGTGCGGCAACTCCCCTTGGAGGAGGATGCTTTTTGTTATTTTATGGAGGATGGCCTTCATCTTACTTATGTGGGCACGGATTTGTTCATCCTGGACTTAAACTCCTTATGGAAGAGCTCCCCCACCAATTAAGAACAGGGCTTGTTCGATCCCCTCCTTTATGCGAGGAGCTCGTGGCGGGGGCTTGTGGGCAATGCTGGGGTAGGGGTTCCTTTTATTTAGGTGATTTATGGATCTAATGGTTGGAAGGAATTTGTAGTTGGCTGGTTTGGAAGGGTATGGTGGTTGTGTGGAGTCCCCTGACAGCACTGATTTTTGGTTATGGCGAATTTTATGTTATGTTAATTTTATATTGTGTGGGGGGTTTTAGCTGTGGCCTATATATATAATAAATATATACAGTCAGGTGCAGAAATCTTGGGGCATGGACACAATTCTAACATCTTTGGCTCTATACACCACCACAATGGAGTTGGAATGAAACAAACACAATGTGCTTTAACTGCAGACTGTCAGCTTTAATTTGAGGTATGTACATCCAACTCAGGTGAACGTGTAGGACTTACAGCAGTTTGCAGATGTGCCCCCACTTGTTAAGGGACCAAAGGTAATGGGACAGAATAATAATCATAAATCAAACTTTCCCTTCTTAATACTTGGTTACAAATCCTTTGCAGTCAATCACAGCCTGAAGTCTGGAACGCATAGACATCACCAGACGCTGGGTTTCATCCCTGGTGATGCTCTGCCAGGCCTCTACTGCAACTGTCTTCAGTTCCTGCTTGTTCTTGGGGCATTTTCCCTTCAGTTTTGTCTTCAGCAAGTGAAATGCAGCTCAATGGGATTCAGGTCAGGTGATTGACTTGGCCATTGCATAACATTCCACTTCTGTCCCTTCAAAAACACTTTGGATGCTTTTGCAGTATGTTTTGGGTCATTGTCCATCTGCACTGTGAAGCGCCGTCCAATGAGTTCTGCAGCATTTGGCTGAATGTGAGCAGATAATATTGCCCCAAACACTTCAGAATTCATCCTGCTGCTTTTGTCAGCAGTCACATCTTATATCATAAAACCGTTTTAAAGTCCGTCGCCGTCAACTTACTTGCACACTGCGCATGTCTGAAGAGGAATCTGCCGGCCGGCCTGCGCGAGGGTAGATAACCTGTCCGTTGGTGGGAAGGCTGTGAGAGGAGGAAGCTCAGGGCGAAAGGGCCGGCCCACAGCCAATAGATGCAATGTGTGCAGCCAACTCCTCCCTCTGACTCAGCACTTCCTCCTCTCCGTGTCCCTCTCCATGTGAGTCTCTCTCCTCACTGCGCGCAGCTCCCACCCCCTGCAAACACACACACACACACTCCATCTCCTGCAACCCTCCACACACCACCTCCTGTAAACCCCCACCATCTCCTGCAAACCCCCCACACACCATCTCCTGCAAACCCCCCACACACCATCTCCTGCAAACCCCCCACACACCATCTCCTGCAAACCCCCAACACACCATCTCCTGCAAACCTCACACACCACCTCCTGCAAACCTCACACCACCACCTCCTGCAAACCTCACCACCTCCTGCAAACCTCCCTACACTACCTCCTGAAAACCCCCAACACCACCTCCTACAATCCTCCCCCCACCACCTCCTGCAAACCTCCCCACACCACCTCCTGCAAACCCTACACACAGCACCTCCTGCAAACCCGCCACACCACCTGCTGCAAACCTCCCCATACCACCTCATGCAAACCTCCCCACAAACCACCTCCTGCAACCACCACCACGCCATATCCTGCAAACCTCCCCACGCCATATCCTGCAAACCTACACCATCTCCTGCAAACCCCCACGCACAACCTCCTGCAAACCCCCCACACCACCTCCTGCAAACCTCCCCACCACCTCCTGAAAACCTACCCACACCACCACCTGAAAACCTCCCCACCACCTCCTCACACACCTCCTGCAAACCCACCACCTCCTTGCAAACCTCCCCACACCACCTCCTGCAAACCCTACACACAGCACCTCCTGCAAATCTCCCCGCACCACCTCCTGCAAACCCGCCACACCACCTGCTGCAAACACGCCACACCACCTGCTGAAAACCTCCCCACACCACCTCATGCAAACCTCCCCACAAACCACCTCCTGCAACCACCACCACGCCATATCCTGCAAACCTCCCCACGCCATATCCTGCAAACCTACACCATCTCCTGCAAACCCCCACGCACAACCTCCTGCAAACCCCCAAACCACCTCCTGCAAACCTCCCCACCACCTCCTGCAAACCCCACACCACCTCCTGAAAACCTACCCACACCACCACCTGCAAACCTCCCCACCACCTCCTCACCACACCTCCTGCAAAACCCCTCACACCACCTCCTGCAAACCCCACACCTCCTGAAAACCTCCCCACACCACCTCCTGCAAACCCACACATACACACCTTCTGCAACCCTCCACACACGCACCTCCTGCAACCCTCCACACACGCACCTCCTGCAACCCCCCCACACACGCACCTCCTGCAAACCCCCCACACACGCACCTCTTGCAACCCCCACACACGCACCTCCTGCAACCCCCACACGCACCTCCTGCAACCTCCCCCACGCACCTCCTGCAACCTCCCCCACGCACCTCCTGCAACCCCCACACGCACCTCCTGCACACACACACACACACGTGCACACGCACCTCCTGTAACCCCACATACACACACCTCCTGCAACCCCCCCCCCACATGCACTTCCTGCAACCCCCCCCACACACACCTCCTGCAAACCCCCCACACACACGTCCTGGAACCCCCCACACACGCACCTCCTGCAACCCCCCACACACGCACCTTTTGCAACCCCCCCACACACGCACCTTTTGCAACCCCCCCACACACGCACCTTTTGCAACCCCCCACACACGCACCTTTTGCAACCCCTACACATGCACCTTTTGCAACCCCCCACACACGCACCTCCTGCCCTCACACATGCACATGCAACCCCCCCCCACACACACACACATCTCCTGCAACCTCCCACGCACACACGCACCTCCTGTAACCCCACATACACTTTCCTCCTGGAACCCCCCCCCCACACGCACTTCCTGCAACCCCCCCACACGCACTTCCTGCAACCCCCCACACACGCACCTCCTGCAACCCCCTCACACACGCAACTCCTGCAACCCCCCACACTTCACCTCCTGCAACCCCCACACACGCACCTCCTGCAACCCCCCATACACAGACCTCCTGCCCTCACACATGCACATGCAACCCCCCCCACACACACACACATCTCCTGCAACCCTCCCACGCACACGCACCTCCTGTAACCCCACATACACGCACCTCCTGGAACCCCCCACACCAGCACTTCCTGCAACCCCCCCACACACGCACTTCCTGCAACCCCCCACACATGCACTCCTGCAACCCCACACACGCACCTCCTGCTCCCCACACACACATGCACCTCCTGCAACCCCCCACACACACACATACACCTACCTGCAACCCCCCAACGCCTCTCCTGCAACCCCCATGTGACGGAATGGGGTGTTATCCGTCTGCGGGTGTGCTCCAATCTGACCCTCTCTTGATGGCGTCAGGCCCGACTACCGAGTGTCACGGCACTCGGCGTCTCGAGTGGCCTGAGATGACCCTGGCGTTACTTGGCGAGATGGTGCTGCCGAATTAAGTTGACCCGTTCTGCGTAGTGGGGAGCTAGGAGACCGCAGAGTGTCTCCTGCACTGTGATTTTAGCTATGAAATGACGACACCAAACGGTGCTGTATGCTTCTAGTCAAACGCAGTTGAACTGACTTTTTACTCAAATGGGACACGCATTTAAACATCTCACACACAAAGGAGACATGCCCAGGCTTGAATGGGAACTCAATTTGCATACAATGGCATGCTTGCATCATCAGATTACACACACACACAGAGCTAATGTACATAGAAATAAGCATACAATTGAATTTCAACACAGCCTTTCACTCCTAGCAAACAAGGGGAAATATAATACCTTTAAATGCATCACACAATTACACATCTGAATCCACACTCATACAATACAGAATACATGGTAATACATCACACCATTAAAACCACATCTTGAAAAGGTATAACTGTTCATTTCAACACGCAAAACCGAAAGAGTCTCAAATAAAGAAAAAGGTCTTTGAAATGTCCCAGGCTGTTAGTTCTGGGGCTCGCTGGTCAGAGCCCCTATGTCCGTTCCATGACATTCCTCCCCCCTTCAAACGAGTCCGACGGACCCGGTTGGACCCACATGGGTCAAATAGGGGAAGTCGGGGAGCTTGGATCTCCGGGTTCCCGGGCCGATTGCCGGGATAGACCGTCGGCATTCCCGTTCTGTGGCCCGGGCCGGTATTGGATAGAAAAGTTAAAAGGTTGGAGGGCCAGGCTCCACCGCAACAGGCGGCCGTTCTCCCCCGCCACCCGGTTGAGCCACACCAGGGGGTTGTGATCCGTCATTATGGGTGAAGGACCGCCCGTACACATACGGCTGGAACTTTCGCAGGGCCCAAACCAAGGCCAGACATTCTTCTCGACCGCTGCGTATCCCACCTCCCGGGGTAGGAGTTTGCGGCTGATGTAAGCCACCGGATGATCCGCCCCGTCGTCCCCCACTTGGCTTAGTACAGCTCCCAGTCCGAACATCGATGCGTCGGTATGGACAATAAAGCGTTTGTTATAATTGGGAGCTGCCAAGAGGGGTGCTTGGGTTAGGGCGGTCTTCAGTTGTTGGAGGCGGTTCGCACTCCGGGGACCACAGGACTTGGCAGGGCAGGGTTTTCTTAGTCAGGTCGGTCAGGGGTTTGGCGAGGACGCTATAGTTGGGAACGAATTTCCGGTAGTACCCTGCCGTGCCCAAGAAAGCAAGGACCTGAGTCTTGGTGATGGGGGTGGGCCACTCCAGAATGGCTTCTATCTTGGCGGTTCTGGACGCTGGGTTCCCCGACCCACCCGGTGGCCGAGGTACTGTACCTCAGACATCCCTATCCTACACTTCGTGGGTTTAAGGGTCAGGTTGGCGTCCCTTATCCGAGCGAATACCACCCCCAGATGGTGAAGGTGTTCCTCCCAAGTCTGGCTGTAGATGGCGATGTCGTCCAGGTACGCGCAAGCGAATTCCTGGAGGCCATCGAGGAGGAGATTGATCAACCGCTGAAAAGTGGCCGGGGCGTTCTTCATCCCGAACGGCATGACCCGAAACTGGTACAGGCCGAACGGGGTGATGAAGGCCGACTTCGGGGTCGCCTCCTCTGCAAGGGGAATCTGCCAGTACCCCTTGCACAGATCTACCGTGGTCAAGAAATGGCCCTGGGAGATCTGATCCAACAGCTCGTCGACTCGGGGCATGGGGTAAGCATCGTGACAGTGCAGTCATTGAGCCTCCGGTAGTCGACACAAAACCGGGTGGTACCATCCTTTTGGGGACCAGGACGACGGGCGAGGCCCATGGACTGGCAGAGGGCTCGATAACTCCCAGCTCCAGCATCTCCCGGATTTCAGCCCGCATGGATTTGCGTACTGCCTCCGGGAGTCTGTATGCCGGTTGCCGAAGGGGACGCTGGCCGGGGTTTCCACCTGGTGCACGGCCCGGCTGGTGTAGCCAGGGAGTGCGGAGAAGAGCTCCTGGTGCTCTTGGAGCAGCTGCCTAGCCTGCTCCTGCTTATGGGGACCCAACCCTTCCCCTAGCTGCACTTGTTCCACCCCTGAGGCCGACCGTCTATCCCGGGGAGGTCTACCAGGGGGAACTGTTCTGCCTCCTCGGTCGCAGGAGCGCAGATGGCAGATACCGTCTCGGGGCGCTCGTGGTATGCCTTCAGCATATTGACATGGAACGTCCGCTGGATCCTGGTGTCGGTACAGCTGACAACCACGTAGGTGGTCTCTCCCACTTGGGTGACCACCCGATAGGGGCCCTGCCAGGACGCCTGCAGCTTGTTCTGCCGCTGTGGTTTCAACACCAGGACCTTCTGCCCCACGAGAATGAGCGGCTGTGGGCACGCGGTCGTACCATGCCTTCTGCTGGGCCTGGGCTGCCTGCATGTTCCCCTGAACCATCGCCGTGAGTTCGGTCAAGCGCTCTCGGAGCTCCAGGAAGTAACTCACGGCGGGGAGCCCTTCGGCTTCCTTCCCCCCTCCCACTGCACCTAGACTAAGTCTAGGGGGCCTCGCACCCGTCGCCCGTACAGGAGTTCGAAGGGGGAGAACCCGGTCGACTCTTGGGGGACCTCCCGGTAGGCAAATAACAGGTGGGGTAGGTATTTCTCCCAGTCTTTTCTCTCTTGGGTGTAAGCGCGGATGAGCTGTTTCAGGGTCCCATTAAACCGCTCGCACAGCCCGTTCGTCTGCGGGTGGTATGGGGCGCTGTGAAGCACCTTAACCCCGCACAGACGCCAGAGCTGTTGGGTTAGCTCAGCGGTGAATTGGGAGCCCTGATCAGACAAGATTTCTGAGGAAATCCTACCCTAGAGAACACCTGTAGGAGGCCATCGGCGATGGTGTCTGCCTGAATGTTAGACAGGGCCACCGCCTCGGGGTATCGGGTGGCGTAGTCCACCACGGTGAGAATATATCTCTTCCGGTGGTGCTGGGGTGGGGTAAGGGACCAATTATGTCTATCGCCACCCGACTGAAGGGTTCTTGAATGATGGGCATGGGGTGAAGGGGCTTTCGGGTGGTCCCCAGTTTTCCCCATTTTCTGGCAGGTCGGGCAGGTGCGGCAGTACTCCCGGACATCCTCACTAAGGCGAGGCCAGAAGAATGCTCGGGTTAACCGGTGTCGGGTCTTGGCCATTCCTAGATGGCCGGCGAGGGGAATGTCATGGGCCAGTCTCAGGAGTTCCTTTCTGGGGCCTGCGGTACTACTAGGTGTGGGTTCTTCCGGTCGGGGGGGGGTCTGGGAGGCTTGGGGTTTGGGAGGTCGGAGAGGTCTGGTTTGTCTCACCTGGGTCCCGACCGGAGTGCCTTGGTCGATCCGGTGGCTTTGTTGCCGGGTGGTCACTGGGGCGGCCGCGTCCGTGGCGTAGGCTGATACCAAGCGTCCCAGGTCGTTCCCCAGGAGGATTTCTGCCGGTAGCTGGTCGAGTAACCCCACCCGCACGGATCCCTCCCCCGACCCCCAATCCAAATGGACTCGGGCGGTAGCGAGTCGGAGCACCTTGCCTCCGGCTACGCGAACAGCGACGGTGCGGTCCAGCCGGTCCTTTCAGGGAATCAGGTGAGGCCGGACAAGCGTGATGGTAGCGCAGGAGTCGTGGAGACCTTCGGCGGCCCGCCCGTTAATCCATACTGCCTGTCTGTGGTGTTGGCGGTTGTCGGCGGATGCAGCCTGCACGGGATCGGCCTCATGCAGCATCCCCCATTCCTCCTGTGGGTCCCAGTATGGGGATTCCTCCTGGTAACAATGAGCCGCGGGTGTTATCCATCTGCGGGTGTGCTCCAATCTGACCCTCTCTTGATGGCGTCAGGCCCGACTACCGAGTGTCACGGCACTCGGCGTCTCGAGCGGCCTGAGATGACCCTGGCGTTACTTGGCGAGATGGTGCTGCCGAATTAAGTTGACCCGTTCTGCGTAGTGGGGAGCTAGGAGACCGCAGAGTGTCTCCTGCACTGTGATTTTAGCTATGAAATGACGACACCAAACGGTGCTGTATGCTTCTAGTCAAACGCAGTTGAACTGACTTTTTACTCAAACACACACAGAGCTAATGTACACAGAAATTAGCATACAATTGAATTTCAACACAGCCTTTCACTCCTAGCAACCAAGGGGAAATATAATACCTTTAAATGCATCACACAATTACACATCTGAATCCACACTCATACAATACAGGATACATGTTAATACATCACACCAATAAAACCACATCTAGAAAAGGTATAACTGTTCATTTCAACACGCACAACCGAAAGAGTCTCAAATAAAGAAAAAGGTCTTTGAAATGTCCCAGGCTGTTAGTTCTGGGGCTCGCTGGTCAGAGCCCCTATGTCCGTTCCATGACACCCCACACGCTCCTTCTACAACCCCCCACACACGCACCTCCTACCCACGCACACGCAACCCCCCACACACACAAACACACATGCACCTCCTGGAACCCTCCCACGCACACGCACCTCCTGGCACACGCACCTCTTGCAACCCCCCACACACGCACCTCCTGCAACCCCCCACACACACACACCTCCCGCAAACCCCCCACATACACCTCCCGCAAACCCCCCACACACACCTCCTGGAACCCCCCCCACACGCACCTCCTGGAACCCCCACACGCACCTCCTGAAACCCCCCACACGCACGCACCTCCTGCAACCCCGCCCACGCACCTCCTGGAACCCCCCACAAACTCACCTCCTGCAACCCCTCACAAACTCACCTCCTGCAACCCCCCACACGCACCTCCTGCAACCCCCACACGCACCTCCTGCAACCCCCACACGCACCTCCTGCAACCCACACACGCACCTCCTGCAACCCCACACACGCACCTCCTGCACCCCCCCACACACGCACCTCCTGCAACCCCCCCACATGCACGCACCTCCTGCAACCTCCCACACACGCACCTCCTGCAACCCCCCCACACATGCACCTCCTACAACCCTCACACGCACCTTCTGGAACCCCACTCACACGCACCTCCTGGAACCCCCACACACAAGCACCTCCTGCAACCCCACACGCACCTCCTACAACCCCCCACACACCGTCACCTCCTGCAATCCCACGCACACCCTGCAAACCCCACGCACACGCACCTCCTGCAACCCCACCGCACACGCACCACCTGCAAACCCCCCATACGCACCACCTGCAAACCCCAATATGCACCACCTGCAAACCCCCCCTATATTCCAGTCAAGTAGTTGTCTTTTTTGTGTGTGTATTTGACTCCCTGTGTACGACTCGGTCATCAGTAGGCAACTTAAAGATTTTTTTTTTATTAATTCAGCAGTAATTTAAATTCGAATTGCTTAGTCTGCCATCACCCCAGACTTTGAGACACTTATAAAGAGCAAGAAGCTTCCCCAGTTTTCGCATAAATTCTAATTCATTTCATATGTTTCAATTCGTTTATTTTACAGCAAACACTTTTGTTTTCACTAAGTGTTGTGATTACTATTCTATCAGTTTTGGAAAGAATCCCTGTTTGTTTACAAAATTGTTTAAAAAGTGCATACATTGTAGAATAAATTATAATGTTTCAGAAATTCAATTATTTTTGGGTCACAACTTAATGACCAAGGACAATTGTGGGTCCTGAGGATACACAGGTTGAGAACCACTGCTCTATATAATCCAGGTTACCTTTACAGTTAATTGTGTCTTTCAAGATTCCTTTTGTTCTCCCACAGCTAACTGATAATGTATCCCATAATCACTACTGTTTATTCAGAGACTGGTTATTGTTTCTTCATATTCAAAACTAGGGATGAGCCGAACACCACCATGTTCGGTTTGCATTCGAACTCGAACAATTTCTAAAGTTCGAGTTCGAACTCAAACGAACCAAACTCAATGCAAGTCAAGGTACTCAAAAGTTCGGTTTTTAGAGTATCCTCCAATAGGGCATATATGCAAGATATTTGCCATAAAAGGTGTATGGGGGTCTGGGTAGTGCCCTGGGGGACAGGAAACAAGGACAAAAAGTTAAAAAAAAGTTTTTAAAGGAACAGTGAGTTTCCATGAAATAAGGGTTAAAAAAAAAATGGAAAAATTCCTTCAAATATCGTGCCTAGGAGGACCCCATAACCTGCCCATGTAGTGGTGGATTTGTAGGATGTATAGAACATTTAAAAACAAAAAAATTATGTTTCAAATGACGGTAAACGGTTTTCCTTTTAATCTACTCATAAACAACTGCTTGGGGCGACAGTCTGTATTAAAAGAGGAGACCTTTTAGGACACGCAGAACAAGTTTAGTGATTTTTTTGGCTAAATTATGGTAACTTATGCAGGCTTTGGATGAAAATAGCAATAGGTGCTTTAAAATTGGGCCGTTAGTGTCGGTAACAGTGCCGTCACACCGTAACCCCTCTGTGGTATTGTGGAAGAGTGCAGTGTTGGACCCTGTGGTTCAAAAAACTGAAATCATATAAATCTGGCACAGGCATCAGTGCACCCAAATAATGTGCCTTTCATAGCAGCAAGTGCCTTCACACCGTAACTCTTTTGTGGTATTGTGGAAGAATTCAGTGGTGGAGGCTTTGTGAATGCAGAAGAGATCCCCGATCTATTCCATTACGTCAGCATCAGGGGATTGATAGCTGCTGATCCAGGACTGATTCATTTTTATAAATGTCAGCCGGTGTACAGAGTCAGTGGACAGACGCACTCTTTTGTCTGTGGCAAAACCTCCAGCGGCACTGAACATCCTTTCAGAAAACACGCTGGATGAAGGGCAACCTAGTAGCTGCATAGCATATTGGCTAAGTTCTGGCCAGTGATCCAATCTCAACACCCAGTAAGCCAGTTGATCATCTGCTGGAAAGGTATCCAGGTCTGCCCTTGCCCCTAGGTAGTCCAGCACCATACGGTGAAGACGCTGGCAATGGGTGCCTACATTTGACGTCCCTGGGCGTCGTGGACTAAAAAAAACTTAAAAAGGCATCAGTCAAGCAGCCCCGGCCTTCACCTCTATTCCTCTGATCATCCGCAGCCTCAGAAGCACCTGTGTCATCACTTGGTAACCTACCAGTGCCTGGAAAGGTGTTACACAAGTGTCGCTTTAGAGCGTCCTCAAGTTTTTTCATCCTGTGCTCCCTCTGTGCGGGCAAGATGAGCTCTGCAACTTTACCCTTGTATCGTGGATCAAGAAGGCTTGCCAACCAGTAATGATCTCTACTTGATAGCCTCCTCTTCCTCCCGCTGCTCTGCCTCTAGTGCCACATCTATAATTCCCCGCAGAGTGCTCTCCAGCAGAAACACTAAAGGAATTGTGTCACTGATGCATGCACTGTCCCTGCTCACCATCCTCGTTGCCTCCTCAAATGGTGGCAGTACAGTGCATGCATACTTGATCATCAGCCACTGCGGGGGGGGGAAACAAGTTGACCTGAACCTGTCCTTGTGCCATACTCACACAGGTACTCGTTGCTGGCCCTCTGCTGCTTGTGCAGATGCTGCAGCAATGCTAATGTCAAGTTCCACCTGGTGGGCATGTCACAGATCAGACGTTTGTGGGAAGGTGGAATTCTCTTTGAATTTCTGCCAGGCAAACACTTGCTGGGAAAATGACCGCTGAAGTGGCTGCAGACTTTTCTGGCCTGGCTGAGAAGCTCTGCCAGCCCGGGTACCTGGTTAGGAAACGCTGTACCACCAGATTTAGGACTTGTGCTAGGCATGGTCACAAAGTCACACTACCAAAGCGTCAACTTAGTAGGCGGAGAGAAGGTTGCTGCCATTATCACAGAAGACCATTCCCAGCTGAAGCTGCGTGGTGTTACCATCTCTGCCACCTGGCCCCTGCAGAGCTGACAGAATTTCTGGCCCGGTGTGGCTCCTGTCCTCTAAACAAACCAACTCAAGCACAGTATGGCATCTTTTTGCTTTAGCCATTGCGTAGCTCTGCCACTTAAACTCGTTTAACTGCCACTTTGCCAGAGGACAGAGAGGAGGAAGAGGGAGAGGTGGTGGTGGGTGGAGCAAGACAGACCTCATACAAGCAGCTTTCTTAAGGCGTGTTGGATGAACAAGCTCCAGCACAGAGCCTCGTCTCGGTTCCCTCCCAGCTGCAATCAGAGTTACCCAGTGTGCCATGAAGGAAATGTAACGACCCTGTCCATGCTTGCTGGACCACGTGTCTAAAGTCACATGCACCTTGCTGCTGACTGCCTTTCCCAATGACTCGATAACATTGTCTTCCACGTGCTGGTATAGTGCTGGAATGGCCTTCGTAAAAAGTAATGGCGATTTGGAACATGCCACTGTGATAGAGCACAGTCAGCAAATTCACAGAAAGGAGCAGAGTCCACCAGCTGGAAAGGCAGCAGCTGCAATGCAAGTAATTTTGCTAAGCTGGCATTTAGACGCTGTGCTTGGGGATGGTTGGGACTATATTTTTTCTTACGCTGCAGCAGCTGGGGCAACGCAATCTGACTGTAAATCTTCAGCTGATGGGATGCTGTCACATTGTGAGGAAGGACCTGGTACATCCATTACTGTAGCATCATCCCTGTCAGTGGAGGTTGGAGTCAACGACATTGCAGGACAGATAGAGGGGGTAGAGACAGGTGAGGAGGACCTACGCAAAGTTTTGCGCCAACATAATGTGTGGCAGGTGGTTATATGTCGCCTAAAGCACGTGTTACCCTAGCGTCCGGTGTCTTTCCCACGATTGAGCCTCATCTGACATAGATTACAAATCGCAACGGTGCGGTCTGCTGTACAATTCTTAAAAAACTCCCAGACAGCAGAGTTGCTGGATGTGTGCTTTGAGACAACAGCGCTCTGCACCTGAGCAGCTGTGACATCTGATGCCTTGGACTGGCTAGTGCTATGGTTGGTCATAGAGGATGTTGTGCCACGTGTTTGTTGTGCCTCCTCACTTGACTCCTCTGTTTGATCAGGCACCCAGGTGGAGTCAGTGACCTCATCATTGTCATCACCCCCTATCTCCTCATCACTGGAGCCAACTTGGCAGTATGCTGCAGCTGCTGGGGCAACATGAGTGCCAGTTATTTGTGTGTCATCACTGGCACCCCCTTCCTCTAGGTTGATTATACTCCCTTCCTCATCCTCAGAGATTGAATCAGAGCACTGTAGTTGCTGCGCATCCTCAAGCAGCATGTCACTGTCATTGTAGTCGAACAATTCAGCTGACTCCTCCGTGTGTGATAGTGAGGCTACGGCAGGAGTAGCTGTGGACATGGAGGCTGCATTGGATGCTTTGGCAGCTGAGGTGAACTGTAAACCACTAGAAGCCTGGCTGGTAGAGGACTCGGAGGATGAGGATGGCCTGGTTAGCCAATCCACCAAATCCTCTGCATGTTGCTGCTGCTTAAGAAGACGGCCAGTACCAGTTAGAAAGGACAAGCGTGCCCCTGCAAAGGATGCACCATGTCCACGAGGACCAGAGGCACAGCCTCCCGACACAGAGGCTCCTTGCCCTCTTATCTGTGTCTGGGAGTGTCTGCCTGTCCTTGATGGTCTTTCTGACATGGTGAGAGATATATAGATTAAATATATACAGAACTCTGATTCAACTCTGTTATAAAAATTGGAGATATGCTGCAGAATTCTGATTCAACTCTGGAATAAAGATTAAAGATTTCTAGAACTCTGGTATAACTCCGTGAGACACCGTGATAGCTGGCAGCCAGTGACAAGACAAAGATTACAATTCCCAGAAACCTCCTATAAATCAGTGAGACCCCTTGATGGGTGCCAGTGACCAGACCCAAATTACAATTCCCAGAAACCACCTACAAGTCAGTGAGACCCCCTGATAGGACCCCCTGATAGCTGACAACCGTGACAAGACACTGATTACAATTCGCAGAAATCTGCTAGAAGTATGTGGGACCCCCTGATGGGTGGCAGTGAGAACACACAGATTACCACAATTCCCAGATATTTTGTAGAAATGAGACCCCCACAATTGCTGCTGGCAGTGAGAACACACAGATTAGAACAATTCCCAAATATTTTGTAGAAATTACTGACCCCCCCCCCAAATACTTGGTGGCAGTGAGAACACACAGATTACCACAATTCCCAAATATTTTGTAGAAATTACTGACCCCAAAATAGTTGGTGGCAGTGAGAACACACGGATTAAAACAATTCCCAGATATTTTGTAGAAATGAGACCCCCCCAGTAGCTGGTGGCAGACTGGCAGTGAGAACACACACTAATTCAACAACAATCTCCTCTCAAAAAACATGTGCTGAAGCGCTGTGTGAAGCCTTGTATAGTGTGCTGTGGGATTTAGCTCTGTGAGCCCATGATTGGGCAAAATTTGCCCAATCAGGACTCCGAGCCATGATTGGCATAGTCTTGAAAATGTCTTGCACCTGACCTGTGGTCAGGTGCAAGGCTGTAGCCAATTACAAGCTTCAGGCCAGTGGAAAAGTGCATTGTGGGCGAACATGCGGAAATCTTCGTAGTTTGTGAACATGCGAACAGGCGATGTTCGAAACGAACTCCGAACCGATCGAACAGCTCATCCCTATTCAAAACATCCTGTGTTCAGTTCCATAACACATCCTGCAAATCCACCTCAACCTTCTGTTTCTCATGTATTTATTTAATGCAACTGGGTTCTTATCCAGATCACCGGTGCTTACCGGACCCAAACCGTACAGCATTAATTAAAGCTGCAGTGAAGTCAGTGGCGACTCTAGGAATAATATTTAGGGGCACACAGGATGCCGCAGTCAAAACTGGGGGGGGGGCACTAATAATTTTCACCATTAAATAATACCACTGAATAAATCTAAGGGCCCTATCATCTGGTCTGAGCTAAAATGCCATTGCTAAAGGAAAAATTTAGCACGAGTTGCTAAAACGTACTGCCTGACGACCTAACATTACCTTGTCCGCGGGAGTCCATGAACAAGGTTGTTTAGTGCACGCTAGGGAAACTAATGCGGTTGTGTACAGGATAGAGCTGTATTTTTTTTCCAGTGCAGAGTGCCGGGCCATACTTATCCCCCGCCCTCACAAGCTTGAATATGAACACATCCAGTGAATAACCTCTCACCCCAGCATTATTAGAATCCTCCAAGGTGGTCGTATCATCCATTTTTTGATGCACAACATATATTAAGGCTGGTGGGCATTGCATGATAAATGCCAGCCAACACCATGTAGAATCATTACACTGCATTTAATAGATCCAAAAGGAAGGCCAGGTGAGCCACAATAACATCCCTGCTGCAGCATATAAATAATACATGTTTCAGGGCAAGACTTTATTCATGTGTCCCTTTAAACATGGTCCACATAGTCACCCTAATAATCAGCCGCTTCCATACTATGAATACCGGCTGGGTGGAATAGAGGTAATGTCACTGCTCTGCATGGAGAGAGCCTGTGGAGTCATGGGTCCGATCCCGACGAGCACCTCTCCAGTAAGTGTCATTGGGCAAGACATGTAACGGTACAGACTCGCCACCCAGGACATACTGAAAACCAGAGAAATCTCAATGTATCCTTCCTGGAAAACCAGAGAAATCTCAATGTATCCTTCCTGCTAAAATCCTTTCTGAAAAAAATAAATAAATAAAAATAACCCCGACCATGGAGCTTTATGGTGCAACTGCTCCAAGCGGCAAATCCTGGGGCAGCATATTTTTCAGCCAACCATATTTTTCCTGCTGGGCTAAGCGCCTGTGCGTGCGCACGCGTGCGCGCACACACACGCAAGCTCAGCCTCTAGCGCACATGTCCCTGCTTTGCACGCCCCAGCTCCAGCTCCTCCTACACGCTGTGACACAGTGTGCCGGCGCAACATCAGTCACGTGGGCGCGCGAGAAACAGCTGGACGGGTTGAGTGCTCGCGAAGGACCCCATCACCTCACCCCTTGCTTCTCTTGGACAACCAGGCAGGCAGGTAGGTATGTTTGTCCATGAGCGTATCACCCTGTCCATGGCCGCCCCCGATCACACAAATGCAGCAAAGTTGATTCTGGGCGGCGGCTGATATATAGGAGACTGTGTAGGAGGGAAAGGGGGGGGTGTGAGGATCCTGAGGACAAGCAACAGCACTAATGGCCTGCTCTACGGTGGGTGCCCGCTCAGGTCTCACAAGGTTTTAGCTTGCTTGTGCCATTACAGGGATGAATGCTCCATATGCAAATCAGCCTGCTCTCACCCAATGAGGGTGGCCAGTACTGACTGCCAAGGACGTCATCCCTGCACGAGAGGTGCAGCAACCCCCGACGATCATTTCGGCCTTGTTAGGCCTCGTCAGGAGGGTATAACTGACACCCCTCTCGGCACATCAAGCAAAGGGTCCACGTCTGGATGACCCTGTATACTGCTGTGTAGGACCCTGCCCCTGCTCCAGGCCGAGTCCCCGGCATGTCCTGCATGCCCAGCCGCGTGTTCTGCAGCTTGGAACGCTGCCCTATGCCGAGGCCTCAATGGTGCAGGAGCACTGGGTGAGGGCAGCCAGGGATGCCTCCAACCTCTGGGATACCCTGCTGTATACACGGTGGGGATCCGGTGGGGCCTGTGTACCCGGTGCAGGAAGAGGAGAGACTGTGGCCCGGTACTTGGCCGACTTCCAGCTCCTCATCACTTTCTTTCCACGGCCCCTGCAGCACACTGAGGCCTGGGGAGCCAGTCACCGGATGGCACGCTGGGCTCGGGGGATCCAGTGCTGTCTCAGCTCTCTTGGATCATGTGACTGGACTCTCCTGCAGGATATGGATTCTGCACACAGCTGTACAGAACTTTCCATTCCCTGGGGCTCAGGGGAGAATGGCGACTATCATATGAAGATGGCCAGCTGGTCTGCTACCCGGTGCTGCACCTCTCCTGCAGCCTGCGGGCTGTAGGTCACCATGATAGGCCTGTGCCAGAGCCTCGGGCTGGAGGCGGGCAGGGACCCGGAGACAGGGGTGTGGGTCCAGAACAGGAAGATCTGTGCCATCGGTGGGAGCCTGGGACCCTGATACTGGGGGGGGCAGCCATGCAGGTATCCCTATAGCTGGCCTGCCAGAGCCTCCATGTCCCGCTTGACACCTGTCACCACTTCACCTTGCTGGGCAGGAAAAGTGCTGCCCTGCAGTGTGAATGTTTCTATGCTGCTGGAGGCAGGTTTTTCTATAAGAAAGTCTCAGGAAAATGGATTAATAGTCAGGTCCCTGACTGTAGCCTGTGAACTGTGCACACTGCAGGGCAGCATTCTTCATGCATTCCCCATGAAAAATATTGCTAATTTCTGTAGCAGCCTAAGAGCAGCTCCTCTCGGTGTATTTTGGGCAGCGTGGTTGGGGGAGCAGCATTTCATCTTGTGCTCCAGGCAGCACAATGTCTTGGGCCGGCCCTGACCCCAGCATAAAATGTTTAGAATTAGGCAATATATTACAATTAGGATATATGTGGATAAAGGATACATTTATAATAGAGCCTACTGCAACAGCAGCGACATTGCTGACCAGATCCATTACTATGGTGTATGGAGCCAAGAGATGACCTGTGCTGCATTCCTTCACCTTGCCTGTTAATTGCCTGTTAATTTTGGGCGAGGACCTGTTTTTTCTGTCTTTTTGGAGTTAACACCAGGGTTGAGCAGTAGGTAAAATGTTGCAATTAGCTTCCCTCAAATTAGCGCCGGCACCAAGTGATCGGTTAGCCACAAAAGCGCTAGATATCTCTAGAGCTCCCTGTGTTAAGTAAAGGACGTGGAAAGTACAGTAAGCTTGTGGTACAAATTGCTAATAGTGATGCGCTAAGTGATTTTTCCCGTTTGTAGCGGGAGGCAAACAATCTGTTGGTCCGGCGCTAAACTCAATTAACCTGGTGCTACCGCAAAACCACGCCGACGCAAGGGTTAGCTCACACCAGCTGATAGTGCCCTAAATAAGTATATATAAATAAGATTCCAAAACCCCTGAGTAATGTGACGCAATGAGTAATGTGACGCAATGAGTAATGTGACGCAATGATACTTCTTTGTTGTACTAACCTGATACTTAAATTCAATATTTTATTTGCTGCAATTCGGCAGTTTTCACTGTCTGATTGCTGCTTCAGCGACTCCACTTTTAGCAAATTGCAGTGACCATTCACTAAATAGGAATTCACTATATTTTCGGTGAAATAAATTCCCCAAAATGTGATGGAAAGCAGAGGATCTAAAAATGAATAGACAATTTAGATTCTAACTTACTTAATAACCCCTAAAATGCCATAAACCCAGGGAAATACAATAAAATTAACAAACAATGTGGCATTTAGCTACCCCTTAACCCCTAAAATGCCATTAATCAAGGAAAAAATAAAATGTATACTGTGAGGGATGAAGCCTACCCATTAACCCTTAATATACAACTAAAACAAAGGCAAAAACTAACGTAATACACAATGTAATGTATAGTCTGAACATTAACCATTTCACTACTGAGCCATTTCAACCCTGAGAAAAAGTTTACGTTTAAGGCTAGGGTCAGACGAAAGCATTTTTCCCCGCGAACGTAAAAAAGTGCGTCCGAACGCATCGACTTATTTTTTCACGGAATCCGCAAAAACGGTCAGACGACGAGCGTTTTCGGGCGTGATTTTGTACGGATCGTCAATAAAACTCTTTTTGCGTCTGGACGTTATGTAGGCTGGACATTAGCAGTGTCTGACATCTCCTAATCACGCAAACACGCCGCTATGCCGCAGCTGCGCACTCAGTACGTCAGTACTAGCGGTTCAGCGTTCTCAAAAAAATGCGTTCAAATTCCACTTGCGTTGCGCGGCCGGACTTTTGTGCGGCCGTACATCGTATATTGGCCGTCATTGCCCGTCATCTGCTGCTAGTGCGGCCGTAATTATGTGCGCCAGAACGCACGTTAAAAGTGCGCTGCTCTGACCCCAGCCTTAGTGCACGTTTTTATTTAACGATTTATGACTCTTACTTTACAATGAATATGGTCATGTTGGGTATCTTTGGAAAGGCCCTTTCCAATGACACAGAACGTCCATATACGATGCACAGGAACGGAGATATCCACGGTCGGAAAAGTGTGGGAAGCTGGATGCTGATTTTTGGTGGGGGGGAATATGGGGGACAAGGAATAACCTAGGGGGGCCAATTGCACCCCCTTGCCCCCCTGTAGACACGCCTATGTGTGAAGTGCACGCACTGATAAAAGCTGCAGTGAAGTGCTCGCATTGATAAAAGCTGCAGTGAAGTGCTCGCATTAATTAAAGCTGCATGCAGTGGTGTATTTTGGCCTAGGCCAACAAGTCCGGCACTTTCCAGGGGGCAGCAGCCCGCACCGGGTGGCCCCACCCCAATTTTTTTTATTTTTTTTAACTTTTGCTAAGTATTTTACCAGGAAGGATACATTGAGATTTCACTAATTTTCAAGTATGTCCTGGGTAGACAAGGCCTGGGCTTTCACTTTCCAGGGGGCAGCAAAAAACCTCACCACTAAATGGGTTACTCACAGAGTGACGAAATGACGCCAACATTTTGGTGTTCTGTAGTTCCCTGCACTTCGGGGAATAAAATTTCCCCACCCTGCAGTGAATTCACCATTCACCGCAGGGTCCCCAAAGTGCTTGGAGTCGGCCGCTGAATGCTGCCACCGCAAACACATGGCCTGCTGTTTTCAAAAGAACTACTGAACGAAAATGTCTGGAATTTACATATAAGATCCTCTGAATGCTAATATAAAGTTCTGTTACAGAATAAAGAAAAAACACTATTAAAAAAAAAGGGGGGACTTTTGCCCAAAAAATCTGAAATTACTTAAAGGTACTAAAAAAAGTCAATAAAGACTTTATACTGTAGATTAAAATAATAAATGGTTTATTAGATATTGCATAAAAATGGGAATATTTTTAACATTGAAACCTATGATGTTCGTCTGAATAAACCTGCTGATTGAAACCACTGAACATCAGGGCATTTCACTGCCATTTCTCTGCTGTTTGGTGACTCTGAATAGATTAACCATTACTTCTCTATGGGGACTTGCAATGCCTTCAAACAGCACCGTACTTGCTGGCAGTTCGCCAAACTTGTGTGTGAGCTAGACATGTGCATTAGTTTTAGTACTAAAACGATTTAGTCCGAATTTTGGGAAAATTTAGTTTTCGTATGACTCAAGAGATACGAAACTGCTCAGTACAGAAAACGAAAGAAACTAAAATAAAATGCACTACATTTTAGTTTCAGTCCTTTTTATGATATTACATTGATGAGTGAAGGGGACCAGAAATGAAGAGCGCAACATCGCAAAGCTACAGAAAAGGTTTGTATGTGTAATCCTTCCTGACCCCTACCCGAAAATCTGACAGTGATAAAGCTCCAGAATAATCACTCGCAGCACAGACAGCCAGCACAGGAGAGGACACCTTTACTTAAGCCTTGTATGTCTATGAGGCAGACAAGATGATAAAAGCAGCTGGAGATGGAAAACATTCAAATAAATCACACTGAAAGCTAATGACAGAGGAGGGCTGGATAGTAAAAAAACCTTTATAACAAGCAGCGCTGGAAGAAGAGAGGGACTTTATAAAATGTGTGTTATATCCCCTCCCGCTCTGCATAATAGGGGCTTAGGTCTGATACATTTTATATTATCCAGGAGCACTATCCCCCTTTCCTCATCTATAATACACATTTTATATAAAGTCCCTCTCCTCTCCCAGTGCTGCTTGTTATAAAGTTTTTTTTTTACATCTGATACATTTAGTATCCAGCTCTTACAGTTACTCTGTCATTATGAACCTTCAGTGTGATTTATTTGAATGCTTTCCCTGCTTTATTTTATTATAAAAATAAATTTGCACCAGTCATCTCTTCTCTGAGCTTTCAGACCGATTTACGTTAATATTTTCCCTCTCCCCGGCTTTTATAATCCTGTGTCTCCCCCACAGAGATAGAAAGTTTAAGAAAAAGTTCCCTCTCCTGTGCTGGATAAGCATTGCATTCCGAAGTTCTGCACCCTCCACATGCCAAAGCAGTAGGATGTTCTATACAGAGAGGGCATTAATTAATGCAGGAGGATGTTCTATACATTATACAGAGAGGGGTATTAATGCAGGAGGATGTTATATATATTATACAGAGAAAGGTATAAATTGAGGAGGATGTTCTATACAGAGAGGGCATTAATTAATTCAGGAGGATGTTCTATACATTATACAGAGACGGGTATTAAATAATGCAGGTGGATGTTGTATACAGTATACAGAGAGGGGTATTAATTAATGCAGGAGGATGTTCTATACATTATACAGAGAGGAGCCTCTTTTTTATAGCCCTTTAAATCCAGTGGCTGTGAGCGATCTGCTGCTTGTTATATTATCTCTCAGACAATGCATCAGGCTCAGCTGTTACAGTAACTGACTAACAGCGCTCAGAGTTTCAGTAAAACAAGGAAATAATATTGTTCTAACCTCTTATCTATAAAAATATTATTTACTAGTTTTACTGAAACTCTGAGCACTGTGATGAGTAGCAGTCAGTTACTGTAACAGCTTTGACTGACACATTGTGCTGAGAGTGAGAGATACTGTAACAAGCAGCGATCTCAGCCCTCTGAGGAGCCACTACAATAGTAATTGTATCCACTGTTTTTTGGATGAATGAAATTAGTTTTCATACTAAAAACGAAAACTACTGAAAACGAAAAATACTGAAAACGAAAATACTGAAAACGAAATTCTTTAGCAACTAAATAAATTGCATTTTAGGACTAATTCATTAGTTCAAAACGAAATTTTGTGCTGTGCACATGTCTAGTGTGAGCATATCACAGAGCAGTGGTGTACTTAGGGGAGTGGCGGAGGGCGGGCCGCCCCAGGTACCAGTGATTATTGGGGTGTCATTAGGGGGTACAAGGAGGTGCCACTGCAGGTCACGCGGTCCAGCCAATCAGATGCTACTGAGTCTCAGTGTCACCTGACTGGCTGAACCACGTGACACGCACGCACGCAGCTGCAAACCCTTTCATTAACATGGACTCTCACTCTATTGTGGACTGAACACCCACCGGGAAGGGAATCAAAGCCACATTGCACCCTCTGGCAGTAGCACCCCACTGCTGACAAGATGGCTCCACGCACAGGCACAGCTGTGATCCTAATGTGGCCTGGAAGGACCTCCTGCTGAGTCCATACACAGTCCCTGCTGACTCTGCACACTGCCCTACAACAGACGGAGGCCGGTAAATATAGAATAAATAATTGCTGTGGGCTCATATTCACTCGGTTTGCTGGGAGGTTTATTGCTGTGGATTCTGATACACTCATACACACCGCACATTGCATTGCTGGGAGTTTTATTGCTGGATTTTGATACGTTGACACACACCAAACATTGCATTGCTGGGAGTTTTATTGCTGTGGATTCTGTGATACACACTGCATATTACTGTGAGTTTTATTGCCCTGGAGCTCTAGGATACGCTCATACACACTGCACATTACTGTGAGTTTTATTGCTGTGCAGTTCTGTGATATGCTCATACACACTGCACATTTCTGTGGGTTTTATTGCTATGCAGCTCTGATATGCTCATACACAGTGCCCATTTCTGTGGGTTTATTGCTGTGCAGATCTGTGATACGCTCATACACACTGCACGTTTCTGTGGATTTTATTGTTCAACCAATTAGAGCGGCTGTGATCCAGTATACTTGACATGCATGGCTGTTCTTTGTAAAAATGCTTGAATTTAAACTTTTCATAATTTTATTTATCTCAATAGATACATTTGAAATGGTATACAAAATATACAAGTAGGCACTTGGTATCCACTTTTAATATAAAGAGAGGAAAAGGCGGAGCTTAAAGAGGAAGGGTGGGGATTAACCAGGAAGAGGTGTGCCCTTGACAGGAAGTGTTACGGCTATCTGACCGGGTTTTTAGGTAATGAGTCGACAAAAGAAATGCCAGACTGAGGCCTTGATTCTTGTAAGGAAAAAAGGTTTTATTCAGTACTGGACCTGAGCTGCAAGTCTTGCTCGCAATCAATGCTCGAGTGAGGATCATGGCAAAAACAGCTTGGTTTATACAAAGATAGCAAAAACAGTTCCCTCCTCTGGCCAACACCCAGCACCCGACACCCCCTGCAACCCCAGGTTGGCACGTGATGTTTGCCAGTTGTCCAGTTTCGGACTTCATCCTATACATTGCATCTCGTGACTGTTACTTAATCGTTTCTAACACCTGAAACAACAATGAGCTCTCTTCTGCCACAGCCTTGGAGTCTGGACCTCTGCCATAAATCCTTAATTGTAACATTTTTTCACGACTATCTTCCTTTTCAGTCTTTGGAACTGTTTACCCAAACTAAACTGCCTTCCTCATCAGTTTTAGCAAGCCAGTAAGATAGACTTTTGGACTTGAAGAAACAGCACGTTTAAGACACAAAATGGAGAATCTAGCATATACTGAGCAGACATTAAAATGGTGGACTAACTACATCTTACTTGTTTCTAAATTAAATCCCAGGTAGTGACGTATCATTCCCTCCTCTTGGCGGAGAGTCTACAATGACCTCTCCTAGCCAACAACCTAAATCATAAAGGCTTTGTACACTGAAGGGGATTTAAGCTCTAGTGGCCCCTCATCAGTAACTTCCTCCAGAGGTTGCTTACTTGATTTGATGGCTTTACAGCAAATTGGCCACAGGCAAATAACTAACTTGTAGGTTAGTGCACAGATAAGAAAAATTCGTATACCAATGAGGATCAGGGACCCTGCCCTGGAAATAGCATTTAGGATTGAGCCAAACCATGACCCAAATGCACCCCAGATGGGACACTTTCTCTTGGTGCTTGCGAATTACATCAAAATATTCAGGTACATCATCAGTAGCATTGCGGAGATAAGTACAATATTCATATTGTATCGTCATTAAAAACATTCCATTTAATACAGCATGGATCTGTTAAATAGCTATTTTCTGATATAAGTGTAATTTACGAACTTCTCGGAGCTCCGCATTCAACAGTTGGATGTCAGCACTAGTAATATTCACAATTTCACCCATTAGTACAACATATTGATTAAGTCTTCTCATCCTTTCAATGCCCCATCCTGTGAAGGAAGGAAACCAGGACCTGGCCATATCACCTTTGAAAAACAGTTCTCGCTTAGCAAAATTTAAGGAATAACGTGGGTGTGTGTCCCTAGGTCCGGGGTATCACCTTGGATCCGCTTGAGGGGGACTACCTAGGCCAGGTAACACCACGTCTTTATATCAGTATTTATCCACATGTGACATAAGGTTGCGCAACAAATATGTATGCCGCTACCCGGCATCAGGTAAAAAGGCTTGGAGCCAAGGTGTGAGAAGATGATGGATAGTGACTTTTGGGTATAGGCAAGAGCATCTGGACTTTTAGCATTAGTCTGTTTGTAATTATCAATTGTGTTTACCATTACTTGGAGACTATTTCCCAATGCCTCTGGATCAGATACATCTAGTGTTGCATTAGACAAGGATTCTTTACACATTGAACTAGGTGGGGCCTGATTTTTCTTTAGTTTAAAACACCATAAAGGGAAGTAAGCCCAATTAGTGATCTGAATAGTGTGGTATGGTTTTGGCATAATTCGGCTCTTAGTCAGTTTAAGCAAGTGCCACCACGCTCTTATTAACCAGGAAACTGGACAAGTTAAGGGGTACCGCTAAGGTAGGGATAACTGATGACCCTTGGTTCAATTTGTTACAAACCCAACAAGATTCATATCATGATTTCTTTGCATATTCATACGTAAATTTAATAAGCAGGTTAGCCTCTGGTCTTGTCGCTTCTCGTTTTCGGTGATCCTGTGCCGGTAAGACAGTCATATCAAACTCTGGTGTCAACACAATAGGGGTCGACAACACTCCCTTAGGGAACTGGATTGGAAAAAGTAGTTCAACAGAAAGTGTCAAAACTGTCAAAAATAAAACAATAATCCCAATGCATATAGGGATCCTTTGGTACTGTTCAAATGGTCTTTTAACCTCTTAAAAATAGTATCTGGAGCAGAGGCTCATGGGCCTCCTGGGGTATCTCTGGAGCATCTATTTTTTCTTGTCAGTTTAATAAGATTGGCTGTCTTTCAATAACAACAAGCACAAAGACTGGAGTTTTGGAGAGCCGGTAATCAGCAAGGCTTGAATCTCCCTTATTTCTCTCCGTATGTGCAGCTGCTTGGGTACGGTGGAAACGTAGCTTCAGCGGTTTAGATTCACTGGCTATCACTTTCCATGGGTTGTCCGTAACCTCTGCAGCAGGTTTCAATCGTGAGTGGTGTATCCACGGCACCACTTCGGCCACTTTCACTGCTGTGGGAGTGGATAACAAGATCACATAAGGACCTCTCCATTTAGCCCCTAACGGGTCTACCTTCCATTCCTTAACCCATACCATGTCCCCTGGGCATTACTTATGTAGAGGTGGGGAAAGAAAATAGGGTATGTGTTCACTCTCCCATGTGTATATGTTCTGCATTGTCTGGCCTAATTTGGTCACCTGCTGGCCTAGGGGATCCCACCTCAACCCAGTTATCAAAGGGGTGGGATGACCAAACATCATCTGGTATGGGCTCAATTTTAGGAGTGAGGTAGGGCTGCTTCTCATGTGCAGTAGAACAATTGGCAACACATCCAGCCAGTTCAGTGATATTTCTTGGCATATTTTAGCCATCAGAGTTCTATTCATTCGTTCCACTTTTCCAGAGCTTTGAGGTCTGTATGCGGTGTGCAGTTTTCAGGCGATGCCTGACAGGTGGGCAAGTTGGTGCAGGCAGTCTTTGATGAAGACTGGGCCATTGTCTGACCCGATTTCGGGTGGCAATCTGTATCGTGAATTAAAATGTCTCTCAAGACGCACCTTACTACCTCTGCAGTCTTTTCTGTTCAGGTTGGGTAGGCCTCAACCCATCCAGTAAGCTGCACATTATTACAAGCAAGTATTTGTATCCTTTGCACAGTGGGAGTACAGTAAAGTCATTTTGTAGAGAGGACATTGAAGATAATCCGCTGGTTTATACTCCTGATGGTTGCACTGGACCTTGACTTGGGTTATTCTTTGCGCAGGTGACACATTGTTGGGCAATTACTCTGCAAATGGAGGTGAGTCCAGGAACGTAGAAGTACGGTTCTAGTTGTTGCTCCATGGCTGTGTTTCCTCCATGTGTTCTGGAATGCAGGGCCCGGACAATTTCAGGTGCCAGGGTGGCTGGTAAGTCAATTCTTTCATTCTCCAACTGGTACCATCCGTCTTCTCTGTATTCTCCTGGCTCTTTGGAGAGCCATTTCTTCTCCTTTTCAGAGTATGCTGGAGTCCAGTGCGTAATGGGTGTTGGTAACAGGGGTGTCACCACTGAGAGAAGTCTTTTGACATACTCTTTGACGTATTCTGTGCTTTAGAGCATATTCAGACAGTGCATCTCTTTCATGTTCAGTCTTTACAGCCGGCAGGAAATACTTCAGGACACTTTCTCTCATATTTGGCAATTGATGTTCAACCAGTGTTTCCTTGAGGAAGAACTTCACCAGCGGAGCTTGGTATTCTGCAGCTCCCAATTCTCCCATACATTTCACGATTCGGGTAATTATTGTGGGTGTTGGTATTCAAGTTGGAGAATTGGGTCGAAAAATTTGAGTCCCGTATCACTTCTATCTCCTCTTCCCCCACTAATTTTACACCGAAGAAATTCAGCATCAGCTTGTAGGCTCTAGGGAGTCTTTGTTGGATTTCAGCGGTGTTCTTCATAATTTCAATTTCAGAAGTAGTTAAAGGCTTTGCATGTGCATTCTGGCCTTATTCACGCAGGGGAAACAGCCCTGGAATATAATTGTTTTTTCTCTAACAGTTCATATTCACTGTACCACCAGTGGCAAAGAATGTCTTCAATAAATTCTCCATGAGGTGCAAATCTTTTTTTACTCATATAAAAGTCAACATTCGGCATATCTAGGAGCACAGTATTTAGATAGAGCAGAGTTTCGACTTACATTTGCGGTGATTCTGGTTTACATACCGGAATCTTGATAGGTGAGTCAACTTATTATTATTATTATTATTATTATTCTTTATTTATAAAGCGCCAGCATATTCCGCAGCGCTGTACAATAAGCACAGTATAGACAGGGCTACAATACATTGAACAACATCTGACAAACAGTACAGGAGGAGATGAGGGCCCTATCCCCGTAGGAACTCACAATCTGGGAGGGTTGGGGTTGGAAACAGGAGGAGAGGACTTTAAGGTGAGAGTGATTGATGGTTGTGTCAGTGTGTTGGGGGGGTAGGCTTCCCTAAATAGGAACGTTTTAAGGGAGCATTTGAAGGAAGAGAAGTTAGGGGAAAGTCTGACAGTACGAGGGAGAGCGTTACAGAGAGTGGGGGCTGCGCGTGAGAAATCCTGCAGTCTATCATGGGAAGAGGTGATGCGGAGAGAAGCTAGGCGCAGGTCACTGTTTGACCTTAGGGAGCGGGCCGGGGTGTATTTGGTGATTACTGAGGACAGGTAGTGGGGAGCTGAGTTAGTGAGGGTTTTGTAGGTAAGGATAAGGATTTTGAACTTAATTCTGCAGTGGATGGGGAGCCAGTGAAGGGACTCGCAGAGGGGAGCGGCAGAGACAGAGCAGCGGGTGAGGTGAATTAGCCTGGCGGAGGCGTTCAGGATGGATTGTAGGGGGGAGAGGCGGGACAGAGGGAGGCCAGATAAGAGATTATTGCAATAGTCGAGTCGGGTGAAAGGTATTTAAATCTGGTAGATAATTCATTGAATTCATATTTCTATATTTTAGTAATATTTGATAGCTATATAAATATATAAGGCCAGATTGACTGCTCTCAGCAAATGCCTGATCATGAGGTAATGCTGAGTATGGTCTCTCTTGTTTCCTGTTGTTGCCAAGCATCGCAGATGTTCTATTCAATTTCATTTCCTCTAGAAACTATGAGAGGCTGACCAGCCGAGAGGAAGGGAAGGATACACATGGTCCATGGTCAATTGTAATACATCCTATGGAACATTCCTATTCCTAGAATAGGATATAGCTGTGATGTCAATTTAGGCGTGCCTACTAGGCTAGTACAGGAAATGTTTGTGTAAGTTTAGGTACTGCCCAAAAGTAGAAAAAACACCTCTTCCTATAATGCTGACGTATTGATTCTTTATTGGTTGTAATCCATGAATCTGTGACGCTCCCATGTTTGATAAAACTACTGAAGGCATGAATTTTGCCCCCAGAGTAAAAGAAACCACTTAAGGCAACACTTGTGTCCTGGTTCTTCTATTCTCACTCGAGTTCTGTTCCCTGTATGCTCACTGGGTCTGGTGACAAGGCAGCTATCTCTCATCACTGGATGTGGCCATTCCTGTGGTGCTTGCCAGAATATCTATCAATTTGGTATCAGAAGTGCGGATTTGAACTAATCAACTTATCTGGGTGAGTATGGGTGACATAACTATTTTATTAATATTTATTGAACCTAATATTCATCATAGATAACTTGCTTTTTCAAATTTTCGAACTCGCATTATTTGATTTGATAGTGCAAGAGTTTATTTTGAATGATTTGATTGTTTGAGTGATGGTGAATGAAAAATAGGATTTTTTACAATCGGTCTGGGTAAAGAATAGTGCTCCTTTCTTTTTGTTTCCTTGATCAGTTGTTTGAGTCCCCGCAGTTAGTGACTCACATTTGAATTGTGTTGTAAAGAGTATTATATTTTAAAAGATTAATACCTTTAAGTTTCCCGCCCCGAGAATTGGATCTCTATTTACCTGACTACTTGTTATTTCCTATTTGTGCGTGTTTTCCCTGATAGTGTAGTTAAAAAGATTTTAAATAGAATGGAGATTGCTGTTTTGTGATTTGGCTCAGTGACAATAGAGGAAACTGTGCATTTTTGCGACCCTTTCCCTCTCACCCTTTTAATTGCGCTAACCCTTCTCCTTCCCCCCCCCCACCGCGCCTTTTTTTTTTTGCGATATGGGTGCCAAAAAATCCTCCCATATAGATCCAAAAACAACGGGCAAATTAGATAAGCATTTCAATAAGAAGTTAATGCCCCAAAATGGCCCTGCTGAAACGCCCGCCGATTTTGTACAACGTGTTGCTGGTGGATATTTCACCACGCCCTTTATAGATTGTCTCGCTGGCTGGACTACAGCCATGCATTCTTTTGATCCATTCCCAAATTCAGGAAGCTTCTCTTCCTATCATATGTCCATGATAAAAGGCTTATGTCTTGGCGACCAGAAAGCTTTCCCATATTTCCAACCTGACTCAAATTGGGATAGAAAATATATGAAGGAATGTGGAAAAATGTGGATTCACTTGTCCTCTTCATATAACCCCATTTCTAAAACTCCTAAAGATATATCATGGTCCATAGATAATCCCCCACCTTACAATTCCTCTCCTCCTGCCCTTTCACAACCTACTCCCAACCCTCTTCCCTTTATCCCAGCCTTGACCCTAAGACTTTGGCAGCTGTGATTACAACTATTGAAACTACGACAAATCCCTGCCTTCCCCCGAAGCCCTAACACAAAATATAGGTATTTAGGTGCTATCGTAGGAATACCCCATGTGGAACAGAATCTGACACAGAACAAGATGAAACTAGCACATATGATTGGCAAAATAAAACCCCTATGTCTAAATTCAGTACATCCTCATTTGTATCCACTTCCAAACCCAACCGTGTAGGATACTCTCCCCAAATGCAACCTTTTATTGACCAATTTGAACCCCAACTTCAGAACATAATAACTAGGACCCAATCTGGCAAAACTATCAACCCCCCTGCTAGATATCAGATGCCCTATTTAATTGCAGGAAATAATGTCGTTATTATGCCCCCTGATATAGGAACCTTAAATTCGATAATTAAGGGTTCTCCTAGTCCCAGAATTTCCCCGACTGCGACAACACAAATACCTTAAACGGGCGACACGAGGATTGCAATTAACTCAGGAAGATTACAAGTTGATCATTAACGGTGTCATGGGAAATGCTGATGACACTGGTTTTGATTGGACTCGTGTTCTCTCACTTCAACCCCCCCATGTTCCTCTAATAGGTGCCCCTATTACACCCCAAAATTTGCCTTTACAAACATCGGTCCAGATTGATGATATGTGGACAGAAGTTTGTGATGAATGGACTCGTAATTATGGAGCTCGACGTTCTATGGTCGCAGCCATTGCATGCAAACAAAATGCCAAAGAATCTGTCACCGAATTCGTCCACCGGTTCCATAAGAACTGGAAGGAGGATGCCGGTATGACATTAGATGGAGATATGGGTCTCCTCTACACTCAAACTCTCATGGGTAATCTCAGAGATGATACCCAGAGAATTGCTAAACAGGTGATTGATAACTGGCCAACAGTGGTACCTATTGATCTTAATAATAGGCTCCTTGTTAAAGATTCTGCTGGTTGCTTTGACCTGCAGCATTCTAAATATATGTTAGCTGTTTTTAACAGTTCTGAAGGTCCCCCAGGTAATAATGGTCCTCGCCCTAAACGGACTTATTATCGTCCTCAACACCCCACACGTACCCTAGGTACTTGTTTCATTTGTGGTGATCCAACTCACTGGCGTAATGAATGCCCTCATAATTCCAGGAACATTGGCAATACTGCTATGAACCCCCAGCCAAGATCTCCAACAAGCAATGCTGTTACCTCTCCTAACAATACCTGTGATCCACCTCGTCATAAGATTGATTGGCAAAACCAATCAAATGCATGATGTGGCCCAGAGGCATGCTCCATCTCATGTGTTCAGGTTTCAGAAACAGTTGACCATTTGCCCCTAGTGATCCTTAATTTGGAGGATCATAAAACCCCATTCCTTGTGGATACGGGTGCTACAAATTCGACGCTTACCATAGAGTGGTGTTTGTGGTCAATTAAACCTGCTGAGATGCCATCTTTGGGGATTAATGGAGTTCTAACAGATACGTTTGTCACCCCACCCATTGCTATTTCTTCAAATTCTTCTCCTGCCTCTGTATTTCATTCTTTTCATGTTCTCCCTACCTGTCCTGCTAATTTGTTAGGCAGAGATTTGCTTTCTTTGCTTGCTGTGTCTATTATCTGCATGCCATCTGGATCTTTACATGTGGATTCTCCATTCTTATCTTTTGAAAGCTGCTCTCCAGCACATGTCATCCCCACCCAGCCCCCACTCCTCTCTCTCCAGTGTCTCTATCCTAACACTTCCTCGCATTCCTTCTCTCCTCTTCACTGTGCTTTCCTTTCAGCACCTGATCTCGAATTGTGTGTACATCCGGATGTATGGGCAATTGATGAATATGACGTGGGTTCTATTTCCTGCACTCCATATTCTGCAAAATTAAAAAAATATGCAAGTCCTGTCTATCACAAGCAATATAATCTGTCACCTGCTAAAGTTGAAGGAATACGGGAATTTCATTCGCCGCACCTTGCTACTGGCATTCTGCGTCCCATTGTAAGTTCGTACAACACGCCTGTAAATCCTGTGCCTAAAGGAGATGGATATCGCTTTACTCAGGATTTCAGATCTCTCAATGAAATCATATTTCCTATTTCCTCTCCAATTGTACCTGACCTCCCAACCCTTCTCACCTCCATACCCCCAGACTCCACACATTTTACAGTCATAGACCTAAAAATGCCTTTTTTTCTGTCCAGTACATCCAGATACACAACACATTTTTGGCCTTTACATTTGAAGGTAGTCAATTTGTTGGTCAGTTTTACCTATGGGATTTGTTGACAGTTCTGCGTCTTTCGCCCGTGCCTGCGTGAGACTCTGTTGAGTTACAGTCCGCCGGAAGGCTCCACCTTACTACAGTATGTGGATGACCTCCTCCTTTGTAGCCTCAGCCAAGCTGCATGTTACACTGACTCTGTTGCTCTCTAAACCATCTACACTCAGAAGGCCACAGGTGTCCAGGAAAAAGATGCAATTTTGCTCCACCTCTGTTGAATATTTGGGTTTCGTTCTCACTGAGGGATCTCGTGTCCTCTCACCGTCCCGCATTCAGAGCCTGCTCCAGCTCAAGCGTCCTGCCTCCCAAAACAGACATGTTGTCCTTTCTAGGGATGGTGAATTTTTGTCGTCATTGGATACCAGACTGTTCCTATTATGACTCTGTTCTTCGTGCGTCTGCTGCGCGCACAGCTCCGGACCAAATTGTTTGGTCTCCGGACATGGTGTCTGCCATTTGATACGTTAAAGGAACTGTTGGCTACCGCACCAGCACTGGGGCTACCGAACTATAAACTGACTTTTCACCTCTACTGTAGGGAGGATGGGCGCACAATGGCGGCTGTTCTTGCACAGGTCCACGGGGGGGCACTGCGTCCAACTGCATTTTTGTCAAAAGTCAATGCCACCTGTTGTTCAGGGAATGCAAATTGTCTCCGCTCCTTGGCTGCCTGTGCCATGGCTGTGGAAACAGTTCAGTCCTTAACCCTAGGTACTGACACGATTCTCCATACACAACACAATGTCTTGCATGTACTTCGTAACCTTTCTACCCAGCACATTTCTTCCCAACGTTTGTCTGGTTATGAAACTGTACTAACTTCTACCTCCAATTTGTCTGTCAAATACTCTTCTGTCACTTCTGGTCCTTCTGTTGTTCTAAACGCTCTCCTGCGTCTACGCGAAGACCAAGAGGAGCCTCGTGATTTACATGATTGTCTTCCGCTCATTCAACTAACGACCCTCTCCTAGATCTGATCTTTCTGACACTCCTCTAGAAGGTCCTGATATTCGTCATATCTTTGTTGATGGCTCCTGTTCTCGTCCTTCTGATTCACAGTATCTGACTGGTTATGCTGTGGTTGAATTACCTGACATTGTACATGAATCTGCTTCCATTCCTTCAAATTCTTCGCAAGCTGCGGAACTCTTTGCTTTAACAGCTGCATGTAAACTTTTTAAAGATCTCCCTGTCACCATTTATACTGACTCTCGTTATGCATTTGGTGTTGTGCATGATTTTGGTGCACTATGGCATCGCCGTGGTTTTAACTACGGCTGATGGACGTCCTATTTCTCATTCTGATCTGATTTCTGATCTCCTGTCTGCTATTCTATTGCCTTCTCGTCTTGCTGTTGTTAAATGCAAAGGTCATGATCCTGTTGACTCTTTTGTTTCTCGTGGCAATCATTTTGCTGACGCTAAGTCTAAAAGCTGCTGCTCTTTCATCTCCTACCATTTCTCTTGTTCCTCACCCTCCAATTGTCACCTGCTACCTTTCTCCTTTTCTGCTGCCCCAGAAATGGATGCTTAAAGAACTCCAGGCAGGTGCTACTGAAGCTGATGTTTATCATTGGGCCTCAGAAGGTCTTGTGAAGTCTCAAGAAATTCCACCTGATGTTAGAATTTATGAGAAAGGAGGAAGAGTTGGCTTACCTGCTGCAGCAGCGCCAATCTTTATTTTTTCTTTTCACGGTCCTGGCCACAGATCTCCCAAACTCACATACAGCGAAATGGCTAAACATTTTTCTGTTTGTAATCTTAAGGCTATGATTAATTCCCAACTTTCTCGTTGCCTTATATGTGCCAGAAATAATACACAGGGCCCAAAATTAAAACTCAACACCTACCGCCTGCTAATGGTCCATTCCAGGAACTCCAAATTGATTTTACACACATGCCCACTGCAAAAGGTAACCTGAAATACCTTCTGGTAATAGTTGACAAGTTTTCTAGATGGCCTGAAGCCTTCCCTACTGCAAGAGAAAATGCCAGAACTGTTGCCAAATTCTTTGTAAAGAATTAATACCCAGATATGGATGCCCCATATCTATTGATTCAGATAATGGTCCTGCCTTTACCTCCAAGATCACACAGGAATTGGTAAAATTAATGGCCATTCAATGGAAGTTTCATTGCCCATACCATGCGGAAAGTTCCGGAATCGTGGAACGGCAAAATAGAAATATCAAAAATAAACTTAGAAAAGCTACTGAGGGTACCTTCAAGAACTGGCCGGATTACCTTCCAGCCATTCTTGCAGAAATAAGAATGACCACCCATTCTGTCACTGGCCTTTCCCCCTTTGAAGTTCTCATGGGAAGACCTTTTCCTACCCATGGATTCCTAAGCAAGGTCCCCTGGTAATGTTACCAGGTGATCTGGATGAATTTAGAGAAGCATATGTTACTCAATTGCTTAAAACATTGCATGATTTCCATAGAACGGTCTCCTGCTCTTTCCCGCCTCTCTCCACAGATCCTACTCACCGTTTTGTTCCAGGAGATCGAGTGCTCGTGAAGGCCCTGCATCGTCACAAAACCATTGATCCACCATATGGAGAGCCGACTACCGTCCTTGCTGTGACCAGAACCGCCGTGCTGACTGATGAATCACCTTCCTGGATCCATGCATCAAGGATAAAGAAAGCGCCATTCATCCCTGATGACTTCATTCCTGATCCACCTGTGACCTCAACCCCAGACGTGGAATCGATGACCCCTGCTTCTAGATGACCTCCTCCTGTGACGTACCCCACTGATGAATCTGGAGTGTGGGCCACAGCAGCTGTAAGCCCCTGCTAAACTGTTGGCTGGTCTCCCAGCTGAAGAATCGTTTTCCCCCAATTTATTTTTTATGCCTATTAACTGTTCTACTCAACCTGAAGAGTAGTACCTTTTTGTCCTCATCTACACGAACTGTTTATTTTTTGATGAACTTTCCTTTTTTCACAAAGTAATACATATTGTATTTACTCTGATTTTACACTTGCAGTGTCTATTGCTAGAACTACTACCAAGATGTTTTGCTCTTTTTCCAAGAACTGTTGTATTTTTTTTGGTTCGCTTTTAATCATTATGATTTATTTCATAATACTTTCTGGTAGTTCATGTTATTATCACAGATGTTTCTGGGAAGATATTGTAGGTCCCCACAATATCTCCTTTGCTCGTCCCCCAGTTCTTAATATGCGTTTGAAAAGAGACTTGCATCGACCTAATAACTATGCACATGCTGCTCAGACTATATATGAACTTTCAGGTTTCAACAACTCCTGCTGGATATGTATGGCTAAACCAACTAGTTCTAAATATGGTATACCGTATGAAGGAGTTGCTTTGAATCTAAGTCTTTTTGATGATGATTTGTTTACATTGCCTACTTTCTCTAAAACTACTAACAATCCCGGTGCCACTTTTATACGTGCTCCCCTCTTACAGGAACATCGTGGTACTGCAGTGATACGAATGAGATTTAACATTACTGGTAGAATGCCTTCACCAGAACCTAACAGAAAGGAATCTCCTTGCCAGGTTATAATGGATCATATGTATGTCCCTAATAATTCTGAGATGAATCTACAAGCCACTTTTCGTGTTTCCTTTCTTTACGGTAATAGTTCTTCGTCCTGGTTTAGCACCCCTTGGCATTCTAAAGTTAGTGTCCTCCCCCTTTGTTCTAACCCAGGTATACCAGATAAATGTGTAAGTTTATGGCAATGGATGGATAAAACTTTCCCTGTAAGTGTTGGCAACGCCAACTCTGCTGATTTCATGTTTGGATGTATCAACGCATCCCAAATTAATGCTACCCATATTTTTGTTTAAAATACTGTGTGGAATGTAGCATCTTTTGGGAAACTTAATTTACATGATTCCAACAGTCCAAAAGATTGGACCTTGCAAGTGGAAGATGGCACATACTCTAGTATGATAATGGTTGCAACATATCTTATGCTTATGCTACCTTGCCCCTTAACCCCCTTTTTACTGGTTATGTGGTAAATGGGCATATTTGGTAATACCTAGAACTTATGTTGGTGAATGTGTTTTGGGTCTTATTGGTCCATCTCATACTATTCATCCTTATGTTCCGTCTGGTATGCGCATTGACCTACATAACACTGTACACATCGCTCTCGTCGCTCCTCCGTATCTGTCAAAACCTCTGAGGCAGAGCGATTTAGTGGAATCTTGCTACCTGCATATGGTGTTGGCTCGTTTGTATTCTAAAATGAACCTTTTTGTTGACTTAGTTGATGACTTGTTTAATCACACTACACATGCTCTAGCAGTTCTTTCTGCTGAGCAACGTCAGATTAGAGATGCAGTAATTCAGAATCGTATGGCCCTTGATTATTTGTTAATGAAGGAGGGTGGTGTATGTGGTCTTCTTAATTTGACCCATTGTTGTTTTCACATTGATGACATTTCAGGTGAAGTTTCTCAAGATATACATGATATTGAGGAAATTCAAACCCAACTCAGGAAAGTATCAAAGTCCCTTAGATGGATTTGATTGGACCTTTGGCTTTAGTTCTATTTTTGGTAGCCTAGGTTCAACTATTTTACATGGTTTAATGTATCTCGTTATGATTATTCTTGTTATTGCCATTTTTTACAAATTGTTGATGCTATGCCTTGAGAAATGTTGCGTTTCTAACTCACCTATGATGCCAGCCTATCCTATACTTCCACCCCCACCTACTTTGATTCCTTTTCAACGTTCCCCTCTTATGAGTAATTACTAATATCTCTTTTTCTTTTTTTATTTCTATGTATTAGAATGATTTATATGTATAATGTGATGACAATGTAACCCCATCTGTAATAGGTTCACTAGTTTAGTTTAGTTTACTTTTCTTTTTTAATTAATGATCACGTGATTCATGATCAAAAGACGGATTGAAAGGTAATTTAAATCTGGTAGATAATTCATTGAATTCATATTTCTATATTTTAGTAATATTTGATAGCTATATAAATATATAAGGCCAGATTGACTGCTCTCAGCAAATGCCTGATCATGAGGTAATGCTGAGTATGGTCTCTCTTGGTTTCCTGTTGTTGCCAAGCATCGCAGATGTTCTATTCAATTTCATTTCCTCTAGAAACTATGAGAGGCTGACCAGCCGAGAGGAAGGGAAGGATACACATGGTCCATGGTCAATTGTAATACATCCTATGGAACATTCCTATTCCTAGAATAGGATATAGCTGTGATGTCAATTTAGGCGTGCCTACTAGGCTAGTACAGGAAATGTTTGTGTAAGTTTAGGTACTGCCCAAAAGTAGAAAAAACACCTCTTCCTATAATGCTGACGTATTGATTCTTTATTGGTTGTAATCCATGAATCTGTGACGCTCCCATGTTTGATAAAACTACTGAAGGCATGAATTTTGCCCCCAGAGTAAAAGAAACCACTTAAGGCAACACTTGTGACCTGGTTCTTCTATTCTCACTCGAGTTCTGTTCCCTGTATGCTCACTGGGTCTGGTGACAAGGCAGCTATCTCTCATCACTGGATGTGGCCATTCCTGTGGTGCTTGCCAGAATATCTATCATCGGGAGATTACCAGGGCGTGTATGAGTTGTTTTGTGGTGACAGCGGTAAGACATGGCCGAATTCTGGAAATATTACGCAGTTGGTATCGGCAGGAGGAGAAAAGACACTTGACTCTGCTCTTTCCTTCATCCCCCACATCAAGTCTAACTCCAAGACAGCAACTTGGTTTGATGGGGAGATGGTGACACCCTCCACTGTGATAGAGAAGTCAGGAGGTGGGGAGGCATTGGAGGGAGGAATAAGTAGGAGTTCAGTCTTTGACATGTTGATCTTTAGGTGGTGGGGCCATCCAGGAGGAGATGCCAGATAAACAGTCACTGACTTTTGAAACAGGGGGGAGAGAGATCAGGGGTAGAGAGGTAGATCTGAGTGTCATCAGCGTAGAGGTGGTAATTAAAGCCAAAGCTGTTGATGATTTTGCCCAGGGAGGAGGTGTAGATGAAAAAGAGCAAAGGACCAGGACAGAGCCTTGAGGTACACCACACAGATAGAGGCAATGAGGAGGAGGAGTTACCAGCAAAGGACCACAGAAGGACCTGTTGGATAAATAGGAGACAACCCAAGCAAGTGCAGTGTCACTGAGACCCAGAGAGTTGAGGGTCTGTAGAAGGAGGGGGTGGTCAACAGTGTCAAAAGCAGCCGAGAGGTCAAGCAGGATGAGAATACAATAGTGGCAGTGTTCTTTAGCAGTTAGGAGGTCGTTGGTGACTTTGGTGAGGGCAGTTTCAGTTGAGTGTAGGGGACGGAAGCCAGATTGCAGGAGGTCAAGTAGGGAATTGGAGGACAGGAAGAGGGAGAGGCGTTGAAAGACTAGTTATTCTAAGAGCTTTGATTTGAAGGGAAGCAGGGATACAGGGGGTAGTTGGATGGAGAGTTGGGATCTAGGGATGGTTTCTTTAGTAAAGGGGTAATAGCGCGTGTTTGAAAGCGGATGGAAAGGAGCCAGTGGAGAGAGATAGGTTGAAGATGTGTGTGAGAGCAGGGGTGAGGGAGGAGGAGAGGGGAGGAATTAGATGTGAGGGAATGGGGTTGAGCGGGCACGTGGTGAGATGTGAGGAGGACAATAAGGAATTGACTTCCTCCTCAGTTGCTTGGAGGAAGCGGCAGAGGGTGGCAGAGGGGACCTCTGGGAGTGGAGGTGGCAGATAACTATCTTGTGTTGGGATGTTGCTTCTGATAGAGTTTTACTGAGGAAGTAGTCTGCCAGGTCTTGAGCGCTGAAGGCAGCTGAGGGGGGAGGTGCAGGTGGGTAGAGGAGGGTGTTGAAGGTGGACCAGAGCCGTTTATGGTTGGAGGACAGCGTAGATATAAGAGATGAGAAGTATTGTTTGGCCAAGTGGAGGGCAGAGGTGTATGACCAGAGAATAAACTTGAAGTGAACAAAATCAGCTTCAGAGCGGGATTTCCTCCAGGCACGCTCTGCAGTGCGGGAGCATCTTTGCAGGTAGCGTGTCTGGAGGGTGTGCCAGGGCTGAAGCTGGCGGCGTGGGGCCTTACAGAGTCGAAGAGGAGCAAGAGTGTCTAGAGCAGAGATAAGAGTAGTGTTGTAGTGATTTAGTGGCAGCATCAGGGCAGGTGAAGGATGAGGTATGAGGGAGGTGGTGAAGTAGGATGGAGAATTGATGGGGGTCCACAGCATGTAGATTTCTGCGAGTGTGTGTGTGTGCGGGGTGGGGGAGCAGGGTGTTTAGGAAGTCCAGATAGGTTGAAAGAGAGAAGGTCGTGGTCAGAGATAGGGAAAGGGCAACAGTTGAACTCAGAAATGGAGCAGAGGTTGGAAAAGACAAGGTCAATAGAGTGACCATCGCGGTGGGTAGGGAATAGGGAGGAATGTGTGAGTCCAAGGGAGGACGTGAGTGAAAGAAGTTTGGAGGCAGCAGGGGCGGAAGGATCGTCAATGGGAATGTTGAAGTCCCCGAGAATTAGGCATGGAAGATTAGAAGACAGGAAGTGAGAAAGCCAGGTAGCAAAGTGGTCAAAGAACTGGGAGGTTGGTCCCGGTGGGCGGTAGATGACTGCCACCCTGAGAGCCAGAGGAGAGAACAGGCGGATGCAGTGTGTCTCGAAGGAGGAGAGGGATGGGGGTGGAGGGAGATGCTGGTAGGTGCAGGTGGGAGAGAGCAGGATTCCGACCCCGCCACCATTTCTCTCACCCGGTCTGGGGGTATGGCTCAAGTGTAGACCGCCATGTGAGAGAGCAGCAACGGAGGCCGTGTCAGAGGGAGTTAGCCAGGTTTCAGTTAAAGCTAGGAGGTTGAAGGAGTTTGAAAGGAAGAGGTCATGGACGGCTGTGAGTTTGTTGCACACAGAGCGAGCGTTCCAGAGGGCGCAGGAGAAAGAGGACAGGCGCTGAGGGATTATGGGAATGAGGTTGCTGGGCTTGCAGGGAGGTGATTTATGTGTGATTGAGATAGGATGAGAGGGAAGTATTGGATGTGTTGTGGGGCCAGGGTTAGGGGATATGTCACCTGAATAGAGTAACAGCAGGAGGGTGAGAAAGAGAAGGTGGGAATGGGATTTGTGGGAGTGATTGGCAGCACGAGAGTTAGAGGGAGACCATGTTCTGAGGAAACAAAGGAGCTCATGTGAGGCCATCATGTGGGACGAGAGGAGGGAGGGAGAGATGCAGATAGTGTAGGGGTCGGTGGTAGAGGGGCAGGAGTTCCATTTAAGGAGAAAGGTAGAAGTAAAGAGTAGAAACGTGAGCGAAAGCATGATATAGACGTGCGTTTACCCAGTCCTCTCTGGGGAACCGAAGTTTCTGTTCGGTGTTCCGGATTTCCATTCCGGAAACTTGTTCAAGTGATTCTCCTGTTGCTTTCTTTCCAATCACAGCCACGCTCAAGGGCTTGTGTCTGTCTTGCTGCTTCCTTCGCCGCTTGATCTGCTTTATGGTTTGCTCTGGGAACTTCTTCTTTGCCTTTTTGGTGTCCTCGGCAATGTATGACGCCAACAGAGGTAGGTTTCCATACTGCATCGAGAAACTTTAGTATTTCTGGAGCGTATTTGACTTCTTCTCCTGCGGAGGTCAAGAGGCCACGTTCTTTGTAGAGGGCTCAATGGGCGTGGATCGTCAAGAAAACATACTTGGAATCGGTGTATATGGTTACTCTTTTATCTTTAGATATTGCTAGGCCTCGGGTAAGTGCAATTATTTCAGCTAATTGAGCAGAAGTGCCGTTGGGCAATGGTTTTGCTTCAATAATCTCATCAAGCGTGACTACTGCGTACCCAGCGAATCTCTTCCCATTTTCTACTGAGCTGCTTCCATCAGTGAACAGTTGTAAGTCATATTTGTCATGGGGTATGTCTTTGAGGTCAGGTCTGCTGCTATATACCTCATCCATTATTTGGAGGCATTCATGTTCTTGGTCTCCTGAAGCATCTGGAAGCAAAGTAGCAGGGTTCAGGGTTGCGATTAGTTCCAGATGAACTCTTGGGTTTTCACACAGCATGGCTTGGTACTTGGTCATTCTTGCATTGCTGATCCAGTAAATGCATTTATAGTCTAGAAGAATCTGGACTGCATGAGGGACTTTCACAAAGAGTTCTTGGCCTAGTGTGAGCTTGTCTGCTTCTGCAACCAGGAGGGCAGTGGCTTCAAGCAACAAAGTCTTTAATTGGGTGAAAGCCTTAGTTTGTTCTTCACCCTCAAATGAATAGGTCAGGCTCTGCACCTTTGGTGGCTTGGTACAGAGGCTCGGCAATGATGGCAAACTTGGGGATCCAAAGGCGACAGAAGCCTGCAGCTCCCAAGAATTCTCTTACTTGGCAACAAGTCTGTGGTTACGGGATACAGCAGACTGATTCTTTGTTCTGGACCCATTGCACGCTTGGTACCTATAAGTTGAAAGCCTAGGTATTTCACACTGCGTTGGCAGATTTGGGCCTTTCTTTTAGAAACTTTGTAGCCTGCCTTGCATAAAATACTTAACAGTTCTTTTGTGGCATTGAAACAATCTTCTTCAGTTGGTGAAGCAAGCAGGAGATCATCAACATACTGCAATAGGGTAGCTTTGTCTGGCTGAGAGTGAAAGGCAGATAAGTCTTTGTTCAGCGCTTTCCCGAAGATCGTAGGCAAATATTTGAAACCTTGAGGGAGGCACGTCATTTGAAGTTTGGAGCCATTCTGGGCGTTTTCCCACTGAAAGGCAAACAATGGCTGACTCGCTGGAGCCAAGCGGATACAGAAGAACGCATCTTTTAAATCAAGTGTAGAATTCTGTGTTGCCGGGTATCAGAGCTAGGAGATTACACTCAATTGGGCCAAATCCGTATAAAGTCACTGTGGCAGAATTAACTGCCCTTAAATCCTGTACAGATGTGTATTCTTGAGTGTCCTCTTTCTGAACTGGAGCAACGGGGTATTCCATAAAGACACACAAAACTTTAGAAAACCGTACTTAAGCAGGCATTCAAGGTGGACTTGGATGTTTTGCTTGGCTTTTTGTGGGATGTGGTACTGGTGCAGGGCCACAGGCTGGACGCCTGATTTGAGATCACCATATACCGGAGGGATGTTCTAGACCAGGCCTAGTGGATTGTCTTCTGAATCAGTTTCTGTTACTTTTTTATTCATCTCGTTTTCAAAAATACACATTTTATAACGCGTTTCTCTCTTCTCATCATAAGCAACTTCTTTGTGCATTCCCCATTTCACTTGTCTTTTCCTACTTATTATCACTTTATTATCTTTTTTATTTAGTTTACAATTTCTCCAAACTGATCTAACGCCTGCAGTCTTTTCCTCTCTATCTGTCTCTCTCAGAGGTCTCTCCTAGCTCCAGCCTCAACTCTCCTGACTCTTCCCTCCCACCTATTCCTCTAACAGTGTTAGTTTGCTTAGGGAGGGTATGGGTTTCGGAGTTGCAAAAACTTTTTTTGTTTTTAAATCAGCAGAGTCTCTTTACAATAAACACAAATGCAATTGAAATGTAACAGCACTGTATTACGTGAAATGTCAACAAACTCTCGCAGCCTGCAACACCCAACACATTCACTTACTGGGACAAAAATACTGGTACGTAAGTCATACTAGATCTTTAAATCAAGCATTATAACATACCAGAACAAGTGGCAATTCTGCCGTACACATATACACTTAATGAACGACTGTAGCACAGAACACCACACACTCACAAAAAACGCATGATTAGCACACACAATCAAATCACCTTTTGTCTTGGTTTGAACAGACTTCAAACATTCCTCAGTCAAAAACTGTTTTTCTTGTGCTAATTGCAGGTCTCTTCCTAATTTAGCCTTTTTAATCAATGCTCTGTAAAATGTGTTCATTATAATTCATCCTGTTTTGCAAACAATTTTACATTCATTTTAACTGTATGCACTTTAGGGGTACACCCGAAAAACACAAAACAACTGCTGCACTCGCAGCAACCACATAGACACTGTACACACCATAATACATATACACACACACACTATAGAGATCCCATGTGATATATATACATATATATATATATATACTACAGAGATTACATATGTAGCGCTGCTTTAAAGACTGTGTTCTGCTGCATTTAATTATTATGGTCACCAGAGGGAGACAGAGACCTAATGGATTATGCTGGACAAACGAGGAAAGAACTGAACTACGCCGACCATCATGCTTTGCGTGAGGACAGAAAGGGGGTGGTACAGGAGGAGGAAGGAGATCAGCAGCCTTGTGGAAGGCATGTTCAGAGTGAGCTGAGCGGTGAAAGGTGGAGGACGCAAGTGAAAACTGTCAAGGATCGCAACCAAGCCGGAGTACAGGCGCTGCCTCACTGGTGCTGGAGATCGGGACAATGACCCTGCTGAGACCTACCTACGCAGCGCTGAGAGGTCTGGATGACAAGTTAGGAGACCGCACTGATCGATTTGGAGTGCAGGCAGTGGATCGTTGTTACAGTTGCGGAGATTCGACAAGCAAGGAGCGGATCCAGTGGCACAGAGTCCCAGTAAACAGCGGGAGAAGATCCTTGATAGGGTGTTGGACAGTTTGCCTATCGGATGGGTGAGAGACCTACCAGGCCGCAGTTCCCAAAATAAGAAACGCACGCTGCAGTATTGTTTAAATCCACAGGGCCCCAACTGTGACTAGTCAAAGATTGTTTTGTTTCATTCACTGGCCAGTTGAATACAGTACCCGGGTACCCGAGACAACACACACATACACATTTTTGATGCTATTATTCACGGGACTTACACTCCAGAACTGAGGAAACTAACCTTTTTCTTTTGCCGCTGCGTGTTTTTTCCCGCGTTACGAATCCTTGTCGTTTAAATACAGTATATGCTTATTATATGCTGCTTTATTGGGATCAGTAAAGAATATAATATATAGAAATCCACAACAGTGCTGGTGTATAGTTATTCCCTAGTGCGGTGAGACTAACCCGAGGTTAATTCAACGGCTCCTCCGGGAGTGAGCGCTACACATACATAGATCATTTTCATTGCAATGCATACAAAGCCAAAGAGCATATAAACCCACTATACACATATATAGCACTTATACAGACTGGGCAGCACATATACATTGCGCCATATACGCAAACACAGCACATATATGCACTTACTGCACAGAGCACATATACACACACAACTCTAAATCCATATTCATAACATATATATATACACATTTGCAATGTAAATAGCACATACCCACACTGGCTGCAGCCATATATAATACTACTCAACACACATTCATAGTGTATTCGTTCAATGCAGCAAATAATAGCTTCTTTATACATACTGCAAAGCATATATACAGGAAACACACACACAGCATTTTTTAAGCAAACACAGCACATATATTCAGAGGACATACAATACCTCCATATATCCATATAGGGTATTGATCCGGATGCCCTGGGCGTCCAGTGACCACTGAATGAACACCCTGTATCAAGACAGGATCCATTGTTTCCTCTCGTGGCCATGAAGGATACAAGACAGGCCACTCAATTTCACACAATGTACGCAGCTTGCTTTTGTGCAGTTTCCTCCCATATTGGTGAACTGCAAAGAGAATCTCGAAATTGCGTATCATGTACTCAAGCGGAGTCTCGCCACGCGCCATCTTGCTCTGTGAGCCTGCGCTCCCCATCTTTTAACCCTCTAAACAGTGGTTAACCAACAATCCGGTGTTTCAACCAACAAGCCAAGCACACCCCCTATTCCGTAGCCAACGCTCAGCGCGGTAACACACGTACTTAGGTTTTCTTCTTTCAGGTGACTTTTCCTCAGGGAGAACAAGTCCACTCTCCTACACACTCAACACCTGATACAATAAACATAAAATACAAACACAATATTTGTGTAACAGTTCTTGTCGTAGACAGCTTTCAATCCTTAACATTAGTACCTACTGCAACATCAGTATTTACTTCACCATCAGTATTTATTACCCTACTGCGGGGGGTTTAGCACAAAGGGGGTGGCCTGTCCCCTTGTCTGGGATCAGTATTTACCGTAACTGATCCGGACGGCTATGAGCATCACAGGCTCTCTCGAGGCTCTACAGACCTCGTCTATCCTCGCTAGAGGGCGGTCGATCCCCAGCCTCTGTATCACACACAGGGGCAGAAGTCTGGAGCTCGGCCCCCTCCGCTGCGCGGACAACTCTTTACACACAGATTGAAACTAGCTGCTACCTTATTCAACACAAAAAAATACAATTTTGTTAGTTACCCCTTCTGCCGCGGCATCATCAATTTTCCTCGGCCAATTCCTCTCCTTGGATTCTCGGTCAGGAGCGTGCCCTCAGCAGGTTGATGGTCCACAGAGCGAGAACTCTCGCCTTGGTGCCTAGTAGAAGATCAGCATACCTGGGCCATCTCCCGCCGGATTCCGCCGAGATGCAGCAATCACTGCCGTTCAGGCCTCTTTGCTGAGTCAAGGCCTTATCCCTTCGGACGAGCCCCCAAAAATGTTACGGCTATCTGACTGGGTTTTTAGGTGATGACTCGACAAAAGAAATGCCAGACGGAAGGCCTTGATTCTTGTAAGGAGAAAAGGCTTTATTCAGTACTGGACCCGAGCTGCAAGTCAATCAATGCTCGAGTGAGGATCATGGCAAAAACAGCTTGGTTTATACAAAGATAGCAAAAACAGTTCCCTCCTCTGGCCAACACCCAGCACCCGACACCCCCTGCAACCCCAGGTTGGCACGTGATGTTTGCCAGTTGTCCAGGTTCGGACTTCATCCTATACATTGCATCTCGTGACTGTTACTTAATCATTTCTAACACCTGAAACAACAATGCGCTCTCTTCTGCCACAGCCTTGGAGTCTGGACCTCTGCCATAAATCCTTAATTGTAACATTTTTTCATGACTATCTTCCTTTTCAATCTTTGGAACTGTTTACCCAAACTAAACTGCCTTCCTCATCAGTTTTAGCAAGCCAGTAAGATAGACTTTTGGACTCGAAGAAATAGCACATTTAAGACACAAAATGGAGAATCTAGCATATACTGAGCAGACATTAAAATGGTGGACTAACTACATCTTACTTGTTTCTAAATTAAATTCCAGGTAGTGCCGTATCAGAAGGGGTGCCTCAAATTTAAATTAGGGGGTGCACGAGTTTAGTCAGGCCTAGGGCAGCACAAAACCTAAATACACCACTGGCTGCATGCACGTATATAAGCTGCAGTGAAGTGCTCGCATTGATAAAATCTGTAGTGAAGTGAACGCATTCATAAACGCTGCAGTGAAGTGAACGCTTTGATAAAAGCTGCAGTGAAGTGAATGAATTGATAAAAAGCTGCAGTGAAGTGCTCGCATTGTTAAAAGCTGCAGGGAAGTGCATGCATGTATATAAGCCATGTATAAGACCATGTTTCTGTGTTCTAAAAGTCGTACTTTTAACATCCTCATGGTGCGGCCTATATACTAAGCACCACACGGACATTGAAGCATACACAGAAATAATATTTTGAAGAACTCTAATGATCACTCAGAACCTATACACTGCAATAAATGTCCACAGTTTAATTGGGAAGAATTTAAATGTGTTGGAATTGACATAGCGAAACATGATTGGAGAGGAGAAAATGCTATAAGGAATATTGCTAAACAGGAAACTAAATGGATCTTAGAAATGGGGACATTGCAGGGAAAAGGTCTAAATGTGGATATTGACATAGCCAACTGCATTTGATCTATGTACTCTGATTCATGCATACCAAGCCACTTTGTGCTGTTATGGTTTGGGTGTATGACAGAGTTACATAATGTAAATACTGCATATATCTGCATTATAATTAGGGATGAGCTGTTCGGGTTCGGACGGTTCGGGGTTCGACCCGAACTTAGCCTGTTCGGGCGGATCGCGAACCCCGAACATTTCCGGGTGTTCGCCGTATGTTCGACCACAATGCATTTTCCCACTGCCTGAAGCTCGTAATTGGCTACAGTCTTGCACCTGACCACAGGTCTGGTGGAAGACTGGTTGAACACTATGCCAATCACCGCTCAGAGTCCTGATTGGGCAAATTTTGCCCAATCATGGGCTCACAGAGCTAAGTCCCGCAGCACACTATATAAGGTTTCAACGCGCCGATTCTGCACGCATTTCAGAGATTTCAAAGAAGATAGTTGTGTGTGTTGTTACTGCCGGTCTGCCACGCTACTGGGGGGGTCTCATTTCGACCAAATATCAGGGAATTTAGGTGATGTGTGTCTTGTCACTGTGCCAGCAAGTTTTTTGGGGGTTTACAACTTTATTTAAAACATTTGTGTATTGAGGTGATTTTCTGGGTCTTGTCACTGTGCCAGCAAGTCTTTTTGGGTCTCATTTATACCAAATATCATTGAATTTAGGTGATGTGTGTCTTGTCACTGTGCCAGCAAATCTTTTTGGGGCTCACTAATTTCTTTAAAACACTTGGGAATTAAGGTGATCTGTGTCTCGTCATACAAACAGTACCACGCTGTATTTTGGGGCTCACTAATTTCTTTAAAACACTTGAACTAAGGTGATCTGTGTCTCGTCATACAAAAAGTATCACGCTGTATTTTGGGGCTCACTAATTTCTTCAAAACATTTGTGAATTAAGGTGATCTGTGTCTCGTCATACATACAGTACCACGCTGTATTTCGGGGCTCACTAATTTCTTTTAAACATTTGTGAATTAAGGTGATCTGTGTCTTGTCACTGGCTGCCAGCTATCAGTGTGTCTCACTGAGTTATACCAGAGTTATTTAAATCTTTATACCAGAGTTGAATCAGAGTTCTGTATATATTAATCTATATATCACTCACCATGTCTGAAAGAACAAAAAGGACAGGCAGACGCTCCCAGACACAGATAAGAGGGCAAGCAGCCCCTGTGTCGGGAGGCTGTGCCTCTGGTCGTGGTGGACGTGGTGCATCCTCTGCAGGGGCACGTTTGTCCTTTCTAACTGGTGCTGGCCGTCTTAAGCAGCAGCAACATACAGAGGACTTGGTGGATTGGCTAACCAGGCCATCCTCATCCTCCGAGTCCTCTGCCAGCCAGGCTTCTAGTGCTTTACAGTCCACCTCAGCAGCCAAAGCATCTAATGCAGCCTCCGTGTGGACAGCTACTCCTGCCGTAGCCTCGCTATCACACACGGAGGAGTCAGCTGAATTGTTTGACTACAATGAACATAACATGCTGCTTGAGGATGCGCAGCAAGTACAGTGCTCTGATTCAATCTCTGAGGTTGAGCAAGGGAGTATAATCAACCTAGAGGAAGGGGGTGCCAGTGATGACACACAAATAACTGGCACTCATGTTGCCCCAGCAGCTGCAGCATACTGCCAAGTTAGCTCCAATGATGAGGAGATAGGGGGTGAAGATGACATTGATGATGAGGTCACTGACTCCACCTGGGTGCCAGATCGAACTGAGGAATCAAGGGAGGAGGAGGGGGAGGAGGAGGAGGACGCACAGCAAACACGAGGCACAACATCCTCTGTGACCAACCGTAGCACTAGCCAGTCCAAGGCATCACATGTCAGAGCTGCTCCGGTGCAGAGCGCTGTTGTCTCAAAGAACACATGCAGGAAATCTGCTGTCTGGGAGTTCTTTAAGAACTGTGCAGCAGAGCCCACCGTTGCTATTTGTAATTTATGTCAGAGGAGGCTGAAGTGTGGGATAAACACCGGACACTTGGGTACCACGTGCTTGATGCGACATATGAACAAGTGCCACACATCCCGTTGGGGCAAAACTTTGCGTAGTTCCTCCACCTCCTTATCTGTCTCTACCCACACCGTATGTCCTGCCATGCAATTGCCTACAACCTCCACTGACAGGGATGATGCTACAGTAATGGATGTACCAGCAGGTCCTTCCTCACAATGTGACGACATCCCAGTAGCTGAAGATTTACGCAGTCAGATTACGTTGCCGCAGCTGCTGCAGCGAAAGAAAAAATATAGTCCCAACCAACCCCAAGCACAGCATCTAAATGCCAGCTTAGCAAAATTACTCGCATTGCAGCTGCTGCCTTTCCAGCTGGTGGACTCAGCTCCCTTCCGTGAATTTGCTGAATGCACTGTACCACAGTGGCAGGTTCCAAAATGCCATTACTTTTCACGCAAGGCCATTCCAGCACTATACCAGCACGTGGAAGACCATGTTATCCAGTCATTGGGAAAGGCAGTCAGCAGCAAGGTGCATGTCACTTTAGACATGTGGTCCAGCAAGCATGGACAGGGTCGTTACATTTCCTTCATGGCACACTGGGTAACTCTGATTGCAGCTGGGAGGGATCCAAGATGGGGCTCTGTGCTGGAGCTTGTTCATCCACCACGCCTCCAGAAAGCTGCTTGTATGAGGTCTGTCTGCTCCACCACCACCACCTCTTCCTCCTCCTCCTTCTCTGTCTCTGGCGAAGTGGCAGTTAAACCCACGCCTGACAGGGTCTACGCAATGGCTCAAGCAAAAAGATGCCATACTGTGCTTGAGCTGGTTTGTTTAGGGGACAGGAGCCACACCGGGTCAGAAATTTTGTCAGCTCTGCAGGGGCAGGTGCAGAGATGGTTAACACCACGCCAGCTTGAGCTGGGAATGATCGTCTGTGATAATGGCAGCAACCTTCTCTCCGCCCTACGCAAGGGTAAATTGACGCATGTACTATGCCTAGCACACGTCCTAAATCTGGTGGTACAGCGTTTCCTAACCAAGTACCCAGGGCTGCCAGAGGTTCTCATCCAGGCCAGAAAAGTCTGCAGACACTTCAGATGGTCATTCCCATCAAGCGTTCGCCTGGCAGAAATTAAAAGAGAATTCCACCTTCCCACAAACCGTCTGATCTGTGACATGCCCACCAGGTGGAACTCGACATTAGCAATGCTGCAGCGTCTGCACAAGCAGCAGAGGGCCATCAACAAGTACCTGTGTGAGTATGGCACAAGGACAGGTTCAGGTCAACTTGGTTTTTTTCCCCCCGCAGTGGCTGATGATCAAGGATGCATGCACTGTACTGTCACCATTTGAGGAGGCAACGAGGATGTTGAGCAGGTACAGTGCATGCATCAGTGACACAATTCCTTTAGTGTTCCTGCTGGAGCAAGCTCTGCGGGGAATTATAGATGTGGCTCTAGAGGCAGAGCAGCGGGAGGAAGAGGAGGCCTTCCCTAGCTCTCAAGGCCCCAGTCTTTCCGCAGACAGCATTCCAGCGGGTCCTACTCAGATCAGACAGGAGGATGATGAGGAGGACTATTTAAGTAGTGGGGGCATTGAAGATGGGGATTCCTCAAGGCAGGGTTTTGTGTGCCCAGAAACAGAAGGGCTTGTGCGTGGCTGGGAGGAGGAAGTGCACGGTACGGTCATCCTCATTGACCAGGAAGACTCGGCAGCTAATGCCACCTCCAACCTACGCTGCATGGGCTCCCTAATGATGCAAAGCCTGCTAAAGGACCCCAGTATTCGTGCTATCAAGGAGAGGGATCATTACAGGTTGGCAACCCTTCTTGATCCACGATACAAGGGAAAAGTTGCAGAGCTCATCCTGCCCGCACAGAGGGAGCACAGGATGACTAAACTTGAGGACGCTCTAAAGCGAAACTTGTGTAACACCTTTCCAGGCACTGTTTGATTACCAAGTGCTACTGCTGACACACGTGCTTCTGAGGATGCAGGTGATCAGAGGAATAGCGGTGAAGGCCAGGGCCGCTTGACTGATGCATTTTTTTATTTTTTTTAGTCCTCGAAGCCCAGGGACGTCAAATGTAGGCACCCATTGCCAGCGTCTTCACCATATGGTGCAGGACTACCTAGGGGCAAGGTCAGACCTGGATACCTTTCCAGCAGATGATCCACTGGCTTACTGGGTGTTGATATTGGATCACTGGCCAGAACTTAGCCAATATGCTATGCAGCTACTAGGTTGCCCTTCATCTAGCGTGCTTTCTGAAAGGACGTTCAGTGCCGCTGGAGGTTTTGTCACAGACAAAAGAGTGCGTCTGTCCACCGACTCTGTAGACCGTCTGACATTTATAAAAATGAATCAGTCCTGGATCAGCAGCTATCAATCCCCTGATGCTGAAGTAATGGAATAGATCGGGTATGTCTTCTGCATGCACAAAACCTCCAGCACTGAACTCTTCCACAATACCACAAAAGGGTAACGGTGTGAATGCACTTGCTGCCATGAAAGGCACAATATTTGGCTGCACTGACGCCTGTGCCAGATTTATATAATTTAAATTATTTGAACAGCAGGGTCCAACCCTGCACTCTTCCACAATACCACAGAGAGGTTACTGTATGATGATACTTGATGGCCTGGCATTAAAGGCACAATATCTGGGTGCACTGACGCCCATTACCAGATAAAAAAAAAATTCAATATAGGACCAACCACATGGTCCACCCCTGAACTCTTGCACAATACTAAAGAGGGGTTACTGTATGATGATACTTGCTGGCCTGGCATTAAAGGCACAATAGCTGGGTGCACTGACGCCCATTACTAGATTCATATCTTTTTAATATAGGACCGCATGGTCCACCCCTGCACTCTTCCACAATACTACAGAGGGGTTACTGTATGATAGTACTTGCATGCCTGGCACTAAAGGCACAATATTTGGGTGCACTGCCATTGACACCTGTATCAGATTCATATCCTCAGAGGGGTTACAGTGTGACGGCACTGTTGCCGACGCTAAAAGCCCAATTTTAAAGCACCTATTGTTACTTTCATCCAAAGCCTGCATAAGTTTCACAATAATTTAGCCAAAAAAAACAATAAACTTTTTCTGCGCGTCCTAAAATGTCTTTTCATACAGGCTGCCGCCCCAAGCAGTTGTTTATGGATAGATTAAAGGAAAAGCATTTACCGTCATATGAAACGTCATTTATTTGTTTTTAAGTGTTTCTATACATCCTAGAAATCCGCCACTTCACGAGCAGGTTATGGGGACCTCCTAGGCACGATATTTGAAGGAATTTTTCGTTTTTATTTTTAACCCTTATTTCATGGAAAACTCACTGTCCCATTAGAAACGTTTTTTTTTTAAAAACTTTTTGTCCTTGTTTCCTGTACCCCAGGGCACTACCCGGACCCCCATACACCTTTTATGGCAAATATGTAGCTTATATGCCCTCTTGGAGGGCACTCTAAAAAACCGAATTTTCAGCCCCATTGACTTGCATGGGGGTTTGGGTTCGGGCCCGAACCGAACTCGGGGGGTGTTCGGCTCATCCCTAATTATAATGTCCTCTGATATATATATGTCTTCTGCTTAAATATTTTCTGGAATATAAATTAGGTTGATGGTCAGTTACGGTTAATGACAATATAAGTCAAAAGTGAAAGTAAAAACGTTTTAAGGGAACAAATAAGAGGTGGGATGATAATAAATAAATTTTTTCCCCTGAATTGAAAGTAGATCGACTGAGAGGTGTGGCTAAGATGAACACACCATGAAATGAAAGCCATTTCCAAAAACAAAAGCGAAAGGAAAAAGGATTGGCCGAACCACGCAAGCGGAAAAAGACATTACGAAAGCGAAAGAAAAACGCATTGGTCAAAGCACGCGAGCGGAAATTACAAAACGCGTACGAACGGAAATGACGCATCGGGAAGCGAGCGGAAAAGACAAAATACGAACGAAAATGACGTATCGGAAAACAATGCGCGCGCACACACTGGAAGTAGGAAGTATACCGGAAATGAGATCTTGGGAGGAGGCGCTGAACTCCTTAAGGAACTGAATGTAGGGTATATAAGACACTTAAGAAGAATGGGGTCACTATCCTTGAAAAAGTCCACCAGGACGAAACGCGTCGGATTAAGAGACCCCATTCTTTATTTGATTTTATTTTAGACATTGTTTTATTTGAATTTTATTAAATTTCTTATACTTAAAATTTTGAGCCACATTCCATTATTCCAACCACCCATTGGGGATTGTATGATCTGACAAAGGATTCCTTGAAGGAAATCGGTCGATGGTGATATGATGGTTCCAGGAATTACTCAAAGGAAAGTAACTACGTCAACTGAGTATTTGTGATGAGCATACATTTCATTGTTATCATGTGAGCGAAATTTAGTAGCAGGGGATTATATATACCCACTAATTTACAGTGTGACGCTAGAAGCAATGGTTCGTCTATTCAGAGAACAAAAACCAGCAGAGAAATGTCAGTGAAATGCCCTGCCATTCAGTGGTTTCATTCGGCAGGTTTATTCAGGAGAATCCCATAGGTTTCAATGTTAAAAATATTCCCCTTTTAATTCAATATCTAATAAACCGTTTATTTTATGTTGTTTATTAGATATTGCATCAAAAAATGCTCTATGATTATTATTATTATTATTATTCTTTATTTATAAAGCGCCAGCATATTCCGCAGCGCTGTACAATAAGCACAGTATAGACAGGGTTACAATACATTGAACAACATTTGACAAACAGTACAGGAGGAGATGAGGGCCCTATTCCCGTAGGAACTCACAATCTGGGAGATGATGTAATTGGCTTGTCTATGTCTTAAATGCCATAAATTGTAGATCTACATTAACCACTTCGCTGCTGAGGACGCGCTCAGCGCGTCCTCAGCAGTCCCGCTGGTATGCGGAGGAGGCGCTGAGCGCGTCCTCCCATCGGGGTCAGCGTTCGGCCGGGTTCCGGCCGATCGCTGGCCCCCCCGGTGCGGGCTGACATCCTGGATGTCAGCCCGGCATCCGTACCAGCAACCGCCAGAATTAGGTGTCATCGCGGGGGCGCGATGACACCTAATTCAGGCGCCCCCCCCGCATGTGCGGAGGAGGCGCCTGAAAGGGAGGGGGGGAGGTCCTTCGGACCTCTCTCCCTCCCGATCGGCGGCGCACAGGGGGTTAACCCAGGCATCATTTGGAAGGGCACAGCCTGCCCTTCCAAATGATGCCTGGCATTAACCCCTGGGGAGCTGGATCGCGAATCGGCGCTGAAAAGCGCCGGTTCGCGATCCTTTCCCGGAGCTGGCCGACATCTTGGATGTCGGCCAAGCCTCCGGGAACTCCCCCAGAGGACTGGCGTCATCGTGCGTAGCACGATGACGCCAGTCCTAGACTTAACCCCTAACTGCCACCAACTGTGGAGATAGGGAGTTCCAATGAACTCCCTATCTCCCGATCCGTGGCAGCTAGGGGTTAAATTTTGGTATCGTTGGATCGGCCAGAGCATGGCCGTTCCAACGATACCAAACATGAAAGTGAAAAATTTTGTAAAAAAAAATAAATAAATAAAAATAAAAATAAAAAAAATTTTAAAAAAAAATTAAAAAAAAAAAAAAACACTTTTTTTTATTTTTTTGGTTTGTTAATGCAGCAATATTGTTCCCATTTCAATTATAATGTGAACAATGATGCTGCACTAACGATTTTTGTATGCGGTGCGTTTGTTAAAAATAGTGTCATTTTCCCCAAAAAAAAATGTAACGAGACCCCATCTCTAATTTTTTTAACAAGTGCACCCCATACAAAATATAACCGCAATTGCTCGCATGTTAAAATGTGGAAAAAAACACTTTACACATTGTAAATTATTGAAAATACATATTTTATTGCATTTTTTGTTATAATATACAGACATGACATAACGTATACATATAATAATGACATATTATGAATCTACTGAGTCTGACGGAAAGAACGATATATAATATGTCTGGGTCATATACTAAAATAAGCCTTCAAAACACGTTTAAACATGATGAGCAAAACCGGTAAAAATGACCTCAGCATAGGGGCGGGAAAAGCCTCAGCAGCGAAAGGGTTAATAGCTGGTTGTCAAAATGCTACAACACTGTATTAATCATTAACTACAGACTTATAAAGAGTAACTGCTAATTGTAGCAAAAACATTAGTCGCAATGAGCAAGATTAGTTCAATTATGTAGCTATTAATGCTATACAGGAAATTATTTAAATTGGTTAATCCAATCTAATTGACTCAATTGAAACAGATTATGAATCATCTACCGTACTAAGTACCTGTAGTATCTTGGGCTCCGCCGCTTGCCATTCTTCCTGCTCCACACTCTCTTTATCCTCGTATTATGTCACCACGTTCTTATATACAGGAGATCTGGGCGGTAACTGCGTCAGACGCCTCTATGTATCTTCAATCATTCAATTTACGGGAAACCGTAACTAAGTCTCAGTTTTGCTTTTGTTAAAAACATTGTTAAAACTATTTTCAAATTCCACAAAATAAGCTAAAAACCAGTTTATATGAATGTTAGGAATGCTGATGCTCTGCTCATCCTGCCCTACCTACATTCTGATCATTGCATCTTTTCCGTAAAACAATTCATACGCTAAATATTCATGATTTTTTCTTAAAATGACTCTTTCTGCTCATAAAATGATCTGTTTTGTTAAGCATTACAAAACGTTATAACAAGACCTAGAAGTAATTAGCAGGTGTGTGATTTATATACCTGAGATTTAATAATATTCCAGCATTATCAGCAGTGATATCCTGTGGAATGGTGGTACGTGCTGCATTGTCACACGGCCGCGTTATGGTTTGTGCACTCAGAGTAAAGGTCTTTACAGTCAGTACACAGCGTGCGAGGAGCTGACTAATACATGATTGCTCAGTTTGATGATGAAAGGTGAACGATAGAGGGCTCTATTCCATAGTTGTTGCTAATGCAGCATTTCGATAGGTAACCGTTAGGGCTAGGAGAAGTTTAACGTCTGTCATCAATATTCCAATCCTGACCCTACAAGTGTTTGTTCTGTCTGTGTTATGTATGAATACTGTTTTTGGAACTATCTTTATCTGATTACTGTTACTATGGTTTATATGACTACTGTGTAGCCAACCATCCCCCAACTATTATTATTATTATTATTACTATTATCATTATTCTTTATTTATATAGCGCCAGCATATTCCGCTGTGCTGAACAATGGGCACAATATAGACAGGGCCGGATTTATAACTAGGCAGAGTAGGCATGTGTCTACAGGCGCCTGCCACAAGAGGAAGCCTCGCTCAGTAAAAAAACAGAAAAAAGTTGTTGTTTTTTTTACAATTTATAATCATTTAAATATGAAGAAAAAATTGGAAGACCTCAGCATCTGAAAAGGATCCCCATTGGTCTATTGGAACAGACCACGGGTACTGGAAGCGCCAAAAATAACAAAAAAAGATGGGTAGAGATAAAAAAACTTTTATTCCAAATAAATAAAGTATAATTGCATAAAAGCCCAACGCGTTTCGTCTATAAAATAGACTTTCTCAGGGGCAATAAAAATACATCAATTGCAAAGATCAAAATAATAATAATATTATTTATTTTGATCTTTGCAATTGATGTATTTTTATTGCCCCTGAGAAAGTCTATTTTATAGATGAAATGCGTTGGGCTTTTATGCAATTATACTTTACTTATTTGGAATAAAAGTTTTTATATCTCTACCCATCTTTTTTTGTTATTTTTGGCGCTTCAGTACCCGTGGTCTGTTCTAATAGACCAATGGGGATCCTTTTCAGATGCTGAGGTCTTCCAATTTTTTCTTCATATCTTCATGTGGAGTATTGGACCATCTCCAGGAAACCTCCTCAGCATTTTATTACAAGATCAGTAACACCTTTCTCCCTATCACCCATTGCCTGTTGTTATAATCATTTAAACCACTGTATCTCTGGAGCCCTAAGGGATAGAAAGACATATGAGGTATCATTGGAAAGGCCAGATGATGGCCTTTCCAGTGATTCTACCTAAAAATATAAGCACATTAGATTTATGAAAAAAGAAAATAACAAATAAAATAATTTTTTCTCTTTTTTTTTTTCTAGTGCAGCACTATTATTCACACTAAAATTATAAATTGAACAGTGATGCTGTGCTATCTCCCCTTCTCATTTGCCACACTGCCAGCAAGTGTTATGCTGCAATGCAGTGTTTCATTGACAGCCTAGACCATGGCGCTGCAGTGAGGAGACACAGGGGGACTTTGGAACCTGCATATCTGAATTGTACACCGCACAGGGTTAAGTGAGGTGTCATTGGAAATGTCAGAATCTGGTCTTTACAATGATACAAAGATGATCATGCAATGTGTAAATATAAAAAATTTCTACGGCAGAGGCAAAATATGCTTTTACATATAAAACAAACAATGCCACTGCAATAGCTCAATTTACAATTAGGGATGTGCGTTTCGTTTCGGACCGATTTGTTTTTTTCACGAATCTGCCGATTTGGTGATTCAGATTCGGACGATTTTCCGAATTGGATCGGATCCAAAAACGTCCGAAACGATTTCCGATCCGAAATGACAATTTCGGAATCGGAAATCATTTTCGTTCAATTCGTGATTTCGGTTCCATTTTGGTAATTTTCAAAAAATGCCTAAAAGATTCTAAAAATAGACTCTTTACTACAGAATATAATAATAAACTGTTTATTAGAGATTGAATTAAAACGGGAATATTTTTAACATTGAAGTCTATGGGTCAAAACATTTCCCACACCGAACACACGAAAATGTCGGAAATCACGAAAAAAGTCGATCCGAAAATTTCCGATTTCACGAAAAAAAGTTGATATGAAAAACAAGCCGATCTGAAAACACGAAAACTTACGATTTCACAAAAAAAATCCGGAAATCGTCCGAAACAATCCGAAACTAAAATTTTCAAAATGCAAACGAGCCGAAGCGAAAAAATTTTTTGGTGCACATCCCTATTTACAATCATTTAGACCCCTTTATCTCTGGAGCCCTAAGGGACAGAGGGACATATGAGGTAATATTGGAAAGGCCAGATAATGGCCTTTCCAGTGATAACAAATAAAATCAGGTTAGATTTATGTAAAAATAAAATAACAAATAAAATATATTTTTTCTTTTTTCTCTAACGCAGCACTATTATTCAGTTTACAATTCTAAAGTGAACAGTGATGCTGCACTAACTCACCTTATTTCCCACACTGCCAGCAAGTGTGGAGCTGATGATGCAACACATTGTTTCACTGACAATCTAGACTGTGGCGCTGCAGTGAGGAGAGAGAGGGACTTTAGAACCTGAATGTCTGAATTGTAATTGCACAAGGTTAACCCCTTAGTGACTGGGTGGTTTTCCGAAAGTCCGTCCGAAAGTGCCCACTTCTGGTTTTACATTTCTATGCTGTTTGTGTTTAGGTCAAATTGTCCTCTTACTCGTTTACTCTACCCACACATATAATATACGTTTTTTCTCATCATTAAATGGTCTTTCTAAAAATACAAATTTTTCACCATTTCATATAATTTACTATAAAAAAATTGTGAACTATGACAAAAAATAACAAAAACACCACTTTTTCGAACTTTGACCCCCAAAATCTTTTAGGCATTTACAACTGTCAAAAATAAAAACTTTGCTTAATAGTTTATAAAATTTGTCCTGAGTTTATCAATACCCAATGTTTACATATTCCTCGCTTTTTTCCTTATTTTATGCAACAATAAGTGCAAGTAGCACTTTGCCATTTCCAAAGAATTTATTTTCAAAAGTAGTGAAAGTGACATTGTAACACTGATATCTGTCACAAATTCCGGAATAACCCTCCACATATACATATTTTTTAAAAGTACACAAATCAAAGTATTAAACTTGGGGTATTTTGACTCTTTCCATGCAAACCATTTTACCACAAATCTATGCCAAAGTTTGAGAAAAAAACTTGTTTTGGTGATTTATTGACAAAGAGTGCAATTTAAGAATACATGTACTGAGAACTTTAAGGTTTACTGCCAAAAAACACCCCAAAATATGTTCAGCAACATCTTCTGAGTAAATTGATACCACCCATGTATAGGTATGTCGGGTCATTTGGGGGCTAATAGGCCTTATTTGGGGGGTGCGCATTTCAGTTTTCCAACTTGGAATTTTCACATTTCGTCATCATGCACCCATGTCCTATTTGGGACATTTTTGAAGCCGGCCAAAGTAATTTACCCCCATCAAACCATATATTTTTAGAAAGGGCACACCCTAGGGTACTTCAAAGAGTTGTATTTTAACACTTTCCGTGCACTAGCTCTTTGTCAAACTTTCAGGTAGTCACGTTTTGTGTTATTTTTTTAACCCACATTATACTTTAGGCATGAATTGTCAAATCCAGTTATGAACAAAAACAATGGGAGATTTCTATAACAAGAAAACATATAATACATATGGTAATTTTCTCCCCAAAAAATTAAGGACTAGATTATAATGCACTCACAGGCAATGATTGGATTCTGGTCACATCAAGGTTTCTTTGAATGTTACTCTCCTCCAAATATTTGGATCCGCATGAATTCCTTGAACCTCTAGTTCTAGCGATAATCAGATCCCCAATAATGGGGTTCAGTGGACCTCAAGTAGAAGAATATAGACAATAGTGCTGACAGCCACAGCAAATTTACAAGTAAAATTTATTGCACTTACATAAATCGATAAAAATGGAGGATATCACCAGGTATACCCAACTCCACACTCAGTCTGCGTAACACACGCCCGATAGGATGGGTCCCCAGTAGATATTCTTCCACAGCTCTGCTCAGTGGCGTAGCATGGGGAGGCCAAAAGGGGCGGATTTTTTGGCCCCGGGCGCGATTTGTTTTAGGGGTGCAAATTTCAAATTTGTGCCCCTAATATTTTCCCAGCCAGCTGATCAGCCGCACCGCCGAATCCATACTGGAAGGAAGGAGAATCCGGAAAGGAGTGCAATGCTGAGTGTCGCGTGACGCAGCGCACCGGCGCCACGCTTCTCAGGCAGGAGGCACATCATGGCAGTCGGAGGGACCAGTGCTGGCGTAGCTGCGTGCTGCGCACACGCAGATCGACAGGTACTGGAGTGTGTGCTATCACTATGAGGCTCAGCTGAGCTGTCAGTGTCAGCAGAGAGGAGACGAGACGACGAGGAGGAGTCAGTGTCACTGTCACCGTGTCACGAGCAGGTCGGTGAGGTCCATCGTCCATCATCCCTGTTGTGTGTCCATTCCCCAAGGCCCAAGCCCAGCCAAGGTATGGTACCTGCTGCTGGCTGCTCCTTGTGAGTGTGAATGTGACAGAGGCAGGCTCAGCCTGTGTATTATAGTGTAAATGTTAATGCTGCTGTACGGTGCCGCTGCCGGATATGGTTCCTCGTCGAGAAGCGTTCCAACCAGCCATTTCTCACCCATTTGAAACTCCGTTTATGGGGTCTATTTCTTGCGGAGACGTTTTGTATGAAAAAAAAAGTTATTTTACAAATGTGAAATGGTTAATGTTAAATATATTATTTGGTTTATTATTTAAGCATAAAAACCTTTTCCTGTTTTTTTGTTTCTTATATTTATATATATATATTAGTTTAAAGGATCGTTTTGTTTAAGCCTATTTAATGTTATGCCGTATTTATTAAGAACATACTTTGTTTTTGCACCAAAAAACTGTACAGAATTTGTATAAAACCCTCATACTAAGGTTGGTTAGAACAGTTCTCGACGAGGAACCAGATCCGACACATCACCGGTGCCGTCCATTCACCAAGGCCCAAGCCCAGCCAAAGGCCTATACTGGAGTGGTCACATAAGAAGGCTTGGCTGGAACAAAGTATCCAGAGTGGTTACTGTATCACAGTTAAGGGGTTCAATGCCCTACTGGTGGAAGGGAATCAGGGCTTGCTATCGTGTCCACAGGTTGGGGGGGGCGCACAATTCTTGGCTGGCCCTGGGCGCTGACAACCCACGCTACGCCACTGGCTCTGCTCGATGCGTTTCTTCACCTGGACTTCATCAGGAGAATGCTGGCCTCTCCCCTTCTCATCCTTATAAATCCTCCAAGTATCAATTAATCAATAAAATTAGTTTATACAAATTGAAAAGATTGAAAAACTCCACCACCAACATTCAAACAGGACCTTATCTGTTAAAGTCTTCCAATAAGCTCAAGGCTCAAAATTTCAAGTCCCAAGCTACTAGCCAGACTTTAAGAGTTACTCACCACCAGTTGACCCACCTACCCTGCCCTAATCTCCACCCTTAAACACGACTTCTTAAATTATCTTATGAAATTACACTGTTAAAGGATTTATTCAGAATAAAGTTACAAAAATAAATAACATACCCAGACATCAGACAGATGTATACCCAAGCACCAGACCCAGACAAGTAGTTTCATCCATTAAGTACAGACTCCTCTCAACAATTTTTAGGACAAAATTAATTTGGCGTTTATGCATCCAATATATCAAGTGGAACCTAATTATTCATATGCCAGGTTATCCATAGAAGTTTGAAGACCCCAAAGTCAGGTTTCCCCCTTGGATGCTTATACAGATGAACCCATTAATATTCGTGTGAGATACTTCATCTACATTTTTTTTGCTCCCAGTCCTTCTGTATCTCTTTCTTTATAAATAGATTTATTTTGCATAACCTCAAATGCCTACACCACCATTTCACCAATTATGGCCCCTCACGTGAGTTGTAGAGGCAGCGCTGGTTCTGGCGTCACTTCCAGCGTGCTGACAGCTTGGCAGTAGGGATGAGCCGAACACTCCCCGAGTTCGGTTCGAGCCCGAACCCAAACTTCCCATTTGTTCGGGACCGAACTCGAACCCCCATGCAAGTCAATTGGGCTGAAAATTCGGTTTTTTAGAGTGCCCTCCAAGAGGGCATATATGCTATATATTTGCCATAAAAGGTGTATGGGGGTCCGGGTAGTGCCCTGGGGGACAGGAAGCCAGGACAAAAAGTAAAAAAAAAACATTTTTAAAGGGACAGTGAGTTTTCCATGATATAAGGGTTTAAAATAAAAACCCAAAATTCCTTCAAATATCGTGCCTAGGAGGTCCCCATAACCTGCCCGTGAAGTGGCGGATTTCTAGGATGTATAGAAACACTTAAAAACCAAAAAATGACGTTTCATATGACGGTAAATGCTTTTCCTTTAATCTCTCCATAAACAACTGCTTGGGGCGGCAGCCTGTATGAAAAGACATTTTAGGACGCGCAGAAAAAGTTTAGTGATTTTTTTTGGCTAAATTATTGTGAAACTTATGCAGGCTTTGGATGAAAGTAACAATAGGTGCTTTAAAATTGGGCTTTTAGCATCGGCAACAGTGACGTCACACCGTAACCCCTCTGAGGATATGAATCTGATACAGGCGTCAGTGGCAGTGCACCCAGATATGGTGCCTTTAGTGCCAGGCCTGCAAGTACTATCATACAGTAACCCCTCTGTGGTATTGTGGAAGAGTGCAGGGTTGGACCCTGCGGTTAAAAAAAATAAAATGATATAAATCTGGCACAGGAGTCAGTGCAGCCAAATATTGTGCCTTTAATGGTAGCAACAGCAACTGCCTTCACACCGTAACCCTTTTGTGGTATTGTGGAAGAGTTCAGTGCCGCAGGTTTTGTGAATGAAGAAGAGGACATCCCCTATCTATTCCATTACTTCAGCATCAGGGGATTGATAGCTGCTGATCCAGGACTGATTCATTTTTATAAATGTCAGCCGGTCTACAGAGTAGGTGGACAGATGCACTCTTTTGTCTGTGACAAAACCTCCAGTGGCACTGAACGTCCTTTCGGAAAGCACACTAGATGAAGGGCAACCTAGTAGCTGCATAGCATATTGGCTAAGTTCTGGCCAGTGATCCAATCTCAACACCCAGTAAGCCAGTGTATCATCTGATGGAAAGGTATCCAGGTCTGCCCTTGCCCCTAGGTAGTCCTGCACCATATGGTGAAGACGCTGGCAATGGGTGCCTACATTTGACGTCCTTGGGTGTCGTGGACTAAAAAAATTAAAAAAAGCATCAGTCAAGCGGCCCTGGCCTTCAACGCTATTCCTCTGATCACCCGCAGCCTCAGAAGCACGTGTGTCAGCACTTGGTAATCTACCAGTGCCTGGAAAGGTGTTACACAAGTGTCGCTTTAGAGCCTCCTCAAGTTTTTTCATCCTGTGCTCCCTCTGTGCGGGCAGGATGAGCTCTGCAACTTTCCCCTTGTATCGTGGATCAAGAAGGGTTGAGAACCAGTAATGATCGCTCTCCTTGATAGCACGAATCCTGGGGTCCTTTAGCAGGCTTTGCATCATTAGGGAGCCCATGCAGCGTAGGTTGGAGGTGACATTAGCTGCCGAGTCTTCCTGGTCAATGAGGATGACCATATCGTGCACTTCCTCCTTCCAGCCACGCACAAGCCCTTCGGTTTCTGGGCACACAAAACCCTCCCTTGAGGAATCCCCACCTTCAATGCCCCCACTACTTAAATAGTCCTCCTCATCCTCCTCCTGTCTGATCTGAGTAGGACCCGCTGGAATGCTGTCTGCGGAAAGACTGGGGCCTTGAGAGCTAGGGAAGGCCTCCTCTTCCTCCCGCTGCTCTGCCTCTAGAGCCACATCTATAATTCCCTGCAGAGTGTGCTCCAGCAGGAACACTAAAGGAATTGTGTCACTGATGCATGCACTGTCCCTGCTCACCATCCTCATTGCCTCCTCAAATGGTGACAGTACAGTGCATGCATCCTTGATCATCAGCCACTGTGGTGGGGAAACAAGTTGACCTGAACCTGTCCTTGTGCCATACTCACACAGGTACTCGTTGATGGCCCTCTGCTGCTTGTGCAGACGCTGCAGCATTGCTAATGTCGAGTTCCACCTGGTGGGCATGTCACAGATCAGACGGTTTGTGGGAAGGTGGAATTCTCTTTGAATTTCTGCCAGGCGAACGCTTGCTGGGAATGACCATCTGAAGTGGCTGCAGACTTTTCTGGCCTGGATGAGAAGCTCTGGCAGCCCTGGGTACTTGGTTAGGAAACGCTGTACCATCAGATTTAGGACGTGTGCTAGGCATGGTACATGCGTCAATTTAGAGGAGGAGGAGGAGGACCCTGTCCATGCTTGCTCTACCACGTGTCTAAAGTCACATGCACCTTGCTGCTGACTGCCTTTCCCAATGACTGGATAACATTGTCTTCCACATGCTGGAATGGCCTTGCGTGAAAAGTAATGGCGTTTTGGAACCTGCCACTGTGGTACAGGACATTCAGCAAATTCACGGAAGGGAGCAGAGTCCACCAGCTGGAAAGGCAGCAGCTGCAATGCGAGTAATTTTGCTAAGCTGGCATTCAGATGCTGTGCTTGGGGATGGTTGGGACTATATTTTTTCTTATGCTGCAGCAGCTGCGGCAACGTAATCTGACTGCGTAAATCTTCAGCTGCTGGGAGGATGTCACATTGTGAGGAAGAACCTGGTACATCCATTACTGTATCATCATCCCTGTCAGTGGAGGTTGTAGGCAATGACATGGCAGGACATACAGTGGGGGTAGAGACAGATGAGGAGGACCTACGCAAAGTTTTGCGCCAACGGGATGCATGGCGGGTGATCATATGTTGCCTCAAGCACGTGGTACCCAAGTGTCCGGTGTTTATCCCACGTTTCAGCCTCCTCTGACATAGATTACAAATAGCAATGGTGGGGTCTGCTGCACATTTCTTAAAGAACTCCCAGACAGCAGAGTTCCTGCGTGTGTTCTTTGAGTCAACAGCGCTCTGCACCGGAGCAGCTCTGACATCTGATGCCTTGGACTGGCTAGTGCTACGGTTGGTCACAGAGGATGCTGTGCCTCATGTTTGCTGTGCCTCCTCTTCCTCCTCCCCCTCCTCCTCACTTGATTCCTCAGTTCGATCTGGCACCCAGGTGGAGTCAGTGACCTCATCATCAATGTCATCTTCATCCCCTATCTCCTCATCACTGGAGCCAACTTGGCAGTATGCTGCAGCTGCTGGGGCAACATGAGTGCCAGTTATTTGTGTGTCATCACTGGCACCCCCTTCCTCTAGGTTGATTATACTCCCTTGCTCAACCTCAGAGATTGAATCAGAGCACTGTAGTTGCTGCGTATCCTCAAGCAGCATGTCCCTGTCAATGTAGTCAAACAATTCAGCTGACTCCTCCGTGTGTGATAGCGAGGCTACGGCAGGAGTAGCTGTGGACATGGAGGCTGCATTAGATGCTTTGGCAGCTGAGGTGGACTGTAAAGCACTAGAAGCCTGGCTGGCAGAGGACTCGGAGGATGAGGATGGCCTGGCTAGCCAATCCACCAAATCCTCTGTATGTTGCTGCAGGTTTAGAAGACGGCCAACACCAGTTATAAAGGTCAAGCGTGCCCCTGCAGAGGATGCACCACGTCTACCACGACCAGAGACACAGCCTCCCGACACAGAGGTTGCTTGCCCTCTTATCTGTGCCTGTGAGCGTCTGCCTGTGCTTTTTGTTCTTCCAGACATAGTGAGTGATATATAGATTAAATATATACAGAACTCTGATTCAACTCTGGTATAAAGATTTATTGAACTCTGGTATAAATCAGTGAGACCATTTTGATGGGTGGCAGTGAAACCTCTTATAAATCAGTGAGACCCTTTGATGGGTGGCAGTAAAACCTCCTATAAATCAGTGAGACCCTTTGATGGGTGGCAGTGAAACCTCTTATAAATCCGTGAGACCCTTTGATGGGTGGCAGTGAAACCTCTTATAAATCAGTGAGACCTTTGATGGGTGGCAGTGAAACCTCTTATAAATCAGTGAGACCCCTTGATGGGTGGCAGTGAAACCTCCTATAAATCAGTGAGACCCTTTGATGGGTGGCAGTGAAACCTCCTATAAATCAGTGAGACCCTTTGATGGGTGGCAGTGAAACCTCCTATAAATCAGTGAGACCCCTTGATGGGTGGCAGTGAAACCTCCTATAAATCAGTGAGACCCTTTGATGGGTGGCAGTGAAACCTCTTATAAATCAGTGAGACCCCATGATGGGTGGCAGCCAGTGAGAACACACAGATTATAACCATTGCCAAATATTTTGTAGAAATTAGTGACCCCGAAAATACTGCGTTGTACTGGCTGTGTGACAAGACACACATCACCTCAATTCACAAATGTTTTAAAGAAATTAGTGACCCCAATAAAACTTGCTGGCACAATGACAAGACACACATATCAATTCCCTGATATTTTTTAGAAATGAGACCCCCCCAGACCCCCCCCCAGTAGCGTGGCAGACCGGCAGTAACAACACACAACAATCTCCTCTGAAATTTCCTCTGAAATGTGTGCAGAATCGGCGCGTGGAAACGTTATATAGTGTGCTGCGGAGTTAGCTCTGTGAGCCCATGATTGGGCGAAATTTGCCCAATCAGGACTCTGAGCAGTGATTGGCATACTGTTGAACCTGTTTGGCACCAGACCTGTGGTCAGGTGCAAGGCTGTAGCCAATTACTAGCTTCAGGCAAGTGGGAAAATGCATTGTGGGCCATTGTGATGCATTGTGGACTCGAACATGTGCCGAACACCCGGAAATGTTCGGAGTTCGCGATCTACCCGAACAGGCTAAGGTCGGGCCGAACTCCGAACTTTCCGAACCCGAACCACTCATCCCTACGTCTGTCCACCGACTCTGTAGACCGGCTGACATTTATAAAAATGATTCAGTCCTGGATCAGCAGCTATCAATCCCCTGATGCTGACGTAACGGAATAGATCGGGGATGTCTTCTGCATTCACAAAACCTCCAGCACTGAACTCTTCCACAATACCACAAAAGGGTTAAAGTGTGAATGCACTTGCTGCCATGAAAGGCACAATATTTGGCTGCAATGACGCCTGTGCCAGATTTATAACATTTCAATTTTTTGAACCGCAGGGTCCAACCCTGCACTCTTCCACAATACTACAGAGGTGTTACTGTATAATAGTACTTGCTGGCCTGGCAGTCTTGCACCAAAAGCAGAATATCTGGGTGCACTGACGCCTTGACCAGAATCATATGTTTTCAATATAGGACCACATGGTCCACCCCTGCATTCTTCCACAATACCACAGAGGGGTTACTGTATGAATGCACTTGATGGCCTGGCACCAAAAGCATATTATCTGGGTGCACTGACACCTTGACCAGAATAATATCTTTTTAATATAGGACCACATGGTCCACCCCTGCATTCTTCCACAATACCACAGAGGGGTTACTGTATGATTGTACTTGCTGGCCTGGCAGTCTTGCACCAGAGGCACCAGATGCATATCTTTATAATATAGGACCGCAAGGTTCACCCCTGCATTCTTCCACAATACCACTGAGGGGTTACTGTATGATAGTACTTGCAGGCCTGGCACCAAAAGTACAATATTTGGGTGCACTGCCACTGACGCCTGTATGAGATTCATATCCTCAGAGGGGTTACGGTGTGACGGCGCTTTTGGGGACGCTAAAGGACCAATTTTGAAGCACCTATTGTTACTTTCATCCAAAACATGCCTAAGTTTCACAATAATTTAGCCAAAAAATCAATAAACTTTTTCTGCTTGTCCGAAAATGTCTCCTCTTTTCATACAGACTGCCGCCCCAAGCAGTTGTTTATGGATAGATTAAGGGAAAGGCATTTACCGTTATTTGAAATGTAATTTTTTTGTTTTTAAGTGTTTCTATACATCCTAGAAATCTGCCACTTCACGGGCAGTTTATGGGGACCTCCTAGGCACAATATTTGAAGGAATTTTTCATTTTTATTTTTAACAATTATTTCATGGAAATCTCACTGTCCCTTTAAAAAAGTTTTTTCTAAAACTTTTTGACCTTGTTTCCTGTCCCCCAGGGCACTACCTGGACCCCCATACACCTTTTATGGCAAATATCTAGCATATAGGCCCTCTTGGAGGGCACTCTAAAAACCGAATTTTCAGCCCCATTGACTTGCATGGAATTCGAGTTCGGGTACGGGTTCGGACCCGAACATATGGAAAGTTCGGGTTCGGGCCCGAACCGAACTCGGGGGTGTTCGGCTCATCCCTACTCCTCATCTGTCTCTACCCCCACTATATGTCCTGCCATGTCATTGCCTACAACCTCCACTGACAGGGATGATGCTACAGTAATGGATTTACCAGGTCCTTCACAATGTGACAGCATCCCATCAGCTGAAGATTTACGCAGTCAGATTACGTTGCCCCAGCTGCTGCAGCGTAAGAAAAAATATAGTCCCAACCATCCCCAAGCACAGCATCTAAATGTCAGCTTAGCAAAATTACTCGCATTGCAGCTTCTGCCTTTCCAGCTGGTGGACTCTGCTCCTTTCCGTGAATGTGCTGTACCACAGTGGCATGTTCCAAAACGCCATTACTTTTCATGGAAGACCATTCCAGCACTATACCAGCACGTGGAAGACAAGGTTATCGAGTTATTGGGAAAGGCAGTCAGCAGCAAGGTGCATGTGACTTTAGACACGTGGTCTAGCAAGCATGGACAGGGTTGTTACATTTCCTTCACGGCACACTGGGTAACTCTGATTGCAGCTGGGAGGGATCCAAGATGGGGCTCTGTGCTGGAGCTTGTTCATCCACCACGCCTCCAGAAAGCTGCTTGTGTGAGGTCTGTCTGCTCCACCACCACCTCTCCCTCTTCCTCCTCCTGTGTCTCTGGCGAAGTGGCAGTTAAACCGATGCCTGACAGGGTCTAAGCAATGGATCAAGCAAAAAGATCCCACACTGTGCTTGAGCTGGTTTGTTTTAGGGGACAGGAGCCACACCGGGCCAGAAATTCTGTCTGCTCTGCAGGGGCAGGTGCAGAGATGGTTAACACCACGCCAGCTTCCGCTGGGAATGGTCGTCTGTGATAATGACAGCAACCTTCTCTCCGCCCTACGCAAGGGTAAATTGACGCATGTACCATACCTAACACACGTCCTAAATCTAGTGGTACAGAGTTTCCTAACCAGGTACCCAGGGCTGGCAGAGCTTCTCAGCCAGGCCAGAAAAGTCTGCAGCCACTTCAGACGGTCATTCCCAGCAAGCGTTCGCCTTCCCTCAAAGCGTTCGCCATTCCCTCAAAGAGAATTCCACCTTCCCACAAACTGTCTGATCTGTGACATGCCCACCAGGTGGAACTCGACATTAGCAATGCTGCAGCATATGCACAAGCAGCAGAGGGCCATCAACGAGTACCTGTGTGAGTATGGCACAAGGACAGGTTCAGGTCAACTTGTTTCCCCCCCCCCCCCCGCAGTGGCTGATGATCAAGAATGCATACACTGTACTGTCACGATTTGAGGAGGCAACGAGGATGGTGAGCAGGGACAGTGCATGCATCAGTGACACAATTCCTTTAGTGTTCCTCCTGGAGCACACTCTGCGGGGATTTATAGATGTGGCTCTAGAGGCAGAGCAGCGGGAGGAAGAGGAGGCCTTCCCTAGCTCTGAAGGCCCCAGTCTTTCTGCAGACAGCATTCCAGCGGGTCCTCCTCAGATCAGACAGGAGGAGGATGATGAGGAGGAATATTTAAGTAGTGGGGGCATTGAAGGTGGGGATTCCTCAAGGGAGGGTTTTGTGTGCCCAGAAACAAAAGGGCTAGTACGTGGCTGGGAGGAGGAAGTGCACGATACGGTCATCCTTATTGACCAGGAAACCTCGGAAGCTAATGCCACCTCCAACCTACGCTGCATGGGCTCCCTAATAATGCAAAGCCTGCTAAAGGACCCCAGGATTCGTGCTTTCTGGGAGAGGGATCATTACTGATTGGCAACCCTTCTTGATCCACAATACAAGGGTAAAGTTGCAGAGCTCATCCTGCCCGCACAGAGGGAGCACAGGATGAAAAAACTTGATGCTCTAAAGCGACACTTGTGTAACACCTTTCCAGGCACTGGTAGGTTACCAAGTGATGAGACACGTGCTTCTGAGGCTGCGGATGACCAGAAGAATAGTGGTGAAGGCCAGGGCCGCTTGACTGATGCATTTTTTAGTCCACGACACCCATGGACGTCAAATGTAGGCACCCATTGCCAGTGTCTTCACCATATTCGTGCAGGATTACCTAGGGGCAAGGGCAGACCTGGATACCTTTCCAGCAGATGATCCACTGGCTTACTGGGTCTTGAGATTGGATCACTGGCCAGAACTTAGCCAATATGCTATGCAGCTACTAGGTTGCCCTTCATCTAGTATGCTTTCTGAAAGGACGTTCAGGGCCGCTGGAGGTTTTGTCACAGACAAAAGAGTGCGTCTGTCCACCGACTCTGTAGACCGGCTGACATTTATAAAAATTATTCAGTCCTGGATCAGCAGCTACAGTATCAATCCCCTGATGCTGACGTAACGGAATAGATCGGGGATGTCTTCAGCATTCACAAAACCTCAAGCACTGAACTCTTCCACAATACCACAAAAGGGTTACGGTGTGAAGGCTGTTGCTGCCATGAAAGGCAAAATATTTGGCTGCACTGACGCCTGTGCCAGATTTATATCATTTTAATTTTTTGAACCACATGATCCACCCCTGCACTCTTCCACAATACCACAGAGGGGTTACTGTATGAATACACTTGCTGGCCTGGCAGTCTGGCACCAAAAGCACAATATCTGGGTGCACTGACACCTTTACCAGATTCATATCTTTTTAATATAGGACTGCATGGTCCACCCCTGCACTCTTCCACAATACCACAGAGGGGTTACTGTATGATGGTACTTGCAGGCCTGGCACCAAAAGCACAATATTTGGGTGCAATGCCACTGACGCCTGTATCAGATTCATATCCTGAGAGGGGTTACTGTGTGACGGCACTGTTGCCGACGCTAAAGGCCCAATTTTAAAGCACCTATTGTTACTTTCATCCAAAGCCTGCATAAGTTTCACAATAATTTAGCCAAAAAATCACTAAACTTTTTCTGCGTGTCCGAAAATGTTTCCTCTTTTCATACAGACTGCCGCCCCAAGCAATTGTTTACGGATAGATTAAAGGAAAACCATTTACCGTCATTTGAAATGTCATTTTTTGGTTTTTACATATTTCTATACATCCTTGAAATCCGACACTTCATCGGTAGGTTATGGGGACCTCCTAGGCACGATATTTGAAGGAATTTTTCATTTTTATTTTTAACCCTTATTTCATGGAAAACTCACTGTCCCTTTTAAAAACGTTTTTTTTTTACATTTTGTCCTTGTTTCCTGTCCCTCAGGGCACTACCCTGACCCCCATACACCTTTTATGGCAAATATCTAGCATATATTCCATCTTGGAGGGCACTCTAAAAATTTAATTTTGAGTCCCATTGACTTGTATTGAGTTCGAGTTCGAATCCGAACATTTGAGAAGTTTGAGTGCGAACCGAACTCGGGGGTGTTCGGCTCATCCTTAATAGAGAGGCGCTTGTTCCCCGCAGTGTGCGTATTAATATGCTGCATTAATTATACCGCGCAGAGAGGCGCTTGTTCCCCACAGTGTGCGTATTCATATGCTGCATTAATTATACTGCGCAGAGAGGCGCTTGTTCCCAGCAGTGTACGGATTCATATGCTGCATTAATTATAGCGCGCAGAGAGGCGCTTGTTCCCTGCAGTGCGTGTATTCATATGCTGCATTAATTATACTGCGCAGAGAGGCGCTTGTTCCCCGCAGTGTGCGTATTCATATGCTGCATTAATTATATCGTGCAGAGAGGCGCTTGTTCCCAACAGTGTACGGATTCATATGCTGCATTAATTATACCACGCAGAGAGGCGCTTGTTCCCAGCAGTGTACGGATTCATATGCTGCATTAACTATACCGCGCAGAGAGGCGCTTGTTCCCAGCAGTGTAAGGATTCATATGCTGCATTAATTATACCGCGCAGACAGGCACTTGTTCCCCGCAGTGTGCGTATTCATTTGCTGCATTAATTATACCGTGCAGAGAGTGTAGGGATTATTATATTCAATAAGAAACTTATACAAGACACAAATATCAATCGTTTAGACTTCCTAGAAATTCTTTTAACCACTTCAATGCGGAGGACGCGCTCAGCGCGTCCTCCACATTACGCTGGTATGCGGAGGACGCGCTGAGCGCGTCCTCCCATTGGGGTCAGCGTTCGGCCGGGTTCCGGCCGATCGCTGGCCCCTCCGGTGCGGGCTGACATCCTCGATGTCAGCCCGGCATCCGGAACCGCAGCCGCCGGAATTAGGTGTCATCGCGGCAGCGCGATGACACCTAATTCAGGCGCCCCCCCGCATGTGCGGAGGAGGCGCCTGAAAGGGGGGGGGTCCTTCGGACCTCTCTCCCTCCCGATCGGCGGCGTTGCGGGGGTTAACCCAGGCACCATTTGGAAGGGCACAGCCTGCCCTTCCAAATGGTGCCTGGCATTAACCCCTGGGGAGCTGGATCGCGAATCGGCGCTGAAAAGCGCCGATTCGCGATCCTTTCCCGGAGCTGGCCGACATCTTGGATGTCGGCCAAGCCTCCGGGAACTCCCCCTGAGGACTGGCGTCATCGTCCGTAGCACGATGACGCCAGTCCTGGACTTAACCCCTAACTGCCACCAACGGTGGAGATAGGGAGTTCCAATGAACTCCCTATCTCCCGATCCGTGGCAGCTAGGGGTTAAAGTTTGGTATGGTTGGATCGGCCAGAGCATGGCCGTTCCAACGATACCAAACACTACTGTGAAAATTTTGTCAAAAAAAAAATGAAAAATAAAAAAAAAAAAAAATTAAAAAAATTATATAAAAAATAAACACTTTTTTTCGTTTTTTTGGTTTGTTAATGCAGCAATATTGTTCCCATTTCATTTATAATGTGAACAATGATGCTGCACTAACGATTTTTGTATGCGGTGCGTTTGTTAAAAATCGCGTAATTTTCCCCAAAAAAAATGTATCGAGACCCCATCTCTAATTTTTTTAACAAGCGCACCCCATACAAAATATAATCGCAATTGCTCGCATGTTAAAATGTGAAAAAAAACACTTTACACATTGTAAATTATTGAAAATACATATTTTATTGCATTTTTTGCTATAATATACAGACATGACATAACGTATACATATAATAATGACATATTATGAATCTACCGAGTCTGACGGAAAGAACGATATATAATATGTCTGGGTAATATACTAAAATAAGCCTTCAAAACACGTTTAAACATGATGAGCAAAACCGGTAAAAATGACCTCAGCACAGAGGCGGGAAAAGCCTCCGCAGCGAAAGGGTTAATTGTCTGTGTTTTGTAGACATGTGCACAGCACAAAATTTCGTTTTGAACTAATGGATTAGTCCTAAAATGCAATTTATTTTGTTACTAAAGAAATTTGTTTTCAGTTATTTAGTATGAAAACTAATTTCATTCATCCGAAAAACCACTGGATACTACAATTACTATTGTAGTGGCTCCTCAGAGGGCTGAGATCGCTGCTTGTTACAGTATCTCTCACTCTCAGCACAATGTGGGCCATATTACATAGTTGGTGCTAACTTAACCAGAGCTGTTGTAAACTTCCAGAGCTATTGTAGCCTATGGAGGTTTTCAGTTTAAACAGCTCTGGTTAAGTTAGCACCAACATTGTAATACTGCCCGTGTCAGGCAAAGCTGTTACAGTAATTGACTGCTGCTCATCACAGCGCTTAGAGTTCAGTAAAACTAGTAAATAATATTTTTAGATATAAGAGGTTAGTACAATACTATTCCTTGTTTTACTGAAACTCTGAGCGCTGTTAGTCAGTTACTGTAACAGCTGAGCCTGATACAGTTGTACTAAGAGATAATGTAACAAGCAGCCCGATCTCTGCGCTCACAGCCACTGATTTAAAGGGCTGAGAAAAAAAGGATCCTCTCTGTATAATGTTTAGAACATCCTCCTGCATTAATTAATACCCCTCTCTGTATAATGTAACAACATCCACCTGCATTAATTAATACCTCTCTCTGTAAAAAGAACATCCTCCTGAATTAATTAATGTCCCTCTCTGTAGTAGAACATCCTCCTCAATTATTACCTTTCTCTGTATAATGTAATAACTCCTCCTGCATTAATACCCCTCTCTGTATAATGTATAGAACATCCTTGTCACGGAATGGCCCAGCACCCTCAGCCAGGGGCGGTGCACACGGACATTAGTTCTGGCCAGGGCAGTTAGGTGCGGTGGCACGCACGGAGTTTGAACGTACTTTTTATTAGATGTGATTATTGTGTGGGTGTGATACAGTGTTCCCCGTTGGTTTATTGCGTAATGTATTTTCCTTTGTCTGCCTTGCCCGCCGCCATTTTTCCGATCACCTTGTGGCGCAGTTCAGAATTCTCGATTCGGAAAATGCCGATTCGAACCATCCGGTTCGAATCGTAAAATGGCCGATTCGAGCCATCCGGTCCGAATTGCGACTCCCTGAAGTATAACGGCCAATGGGTCCTGGGAGGGCGGGCAAGGAGTCCCATTGTATTGTAATTTTGTGCAAAGTTGATAAATGCCTGAGCTGTGCATAATAAAGCCAGATTTGCAGTGCATCCAGCCTCGACTGATGTGTCTTTGTCTCCGCCGTATTCGCATCTGAGTGTCCCCCCGATCTCAGGATACGGTGACCACCCGATACGATCCGAATCGAGCGCTCTGTCCCTGCATCGTGTATCAGGGCAGAGGCGCTGCGTATGAAGATTCGGTTCCCAGACTACCTTCCGGAGATCCGAACCGAAGGACGCGGCCGTGCACCGCACTTCGTACTGCGGTAAGGTCCGAATTCTCCGCTGATTTCCGCCAGATCCGAAACCCTCTCCAACCCCGATCCGAAAAGGCCGTCCCAACTCGATCCGACTCTCCACTCATCCCCGGTCCGAAAAGTCCGCCACCCGAGATACGAAAAGTCACCCGCCCCAGGATCGGAAACGTTTCCCGCATAAGATCCGAAACGTTTCCCCATAAGATCCGAAGAGTTCTCCGCGGCTGCCCGATCCGATCTCCACAGACGTCCCATACCCACAAGGTCAGTGAACCAGTTGCTCGGGACGCTGAGTGCTGTATGGCTCAGTGGTCGGACTGGTTCTAGGCAGGGGTCCCCTCCACCGCCCGCTAACCCTTCCCCAGGGTCACGCCAGGCCGCACGAGACGCCGAGTGCGCGCCACTCGGTAGTCGGGCCAGCGGTAAGCGAAGGGGTCACGCAGATAGAGCACACCCGCAGGCGGAACAACATCTCCATTCCGTCATAATCCTCCTGCATTAATTAATGCCCCTCTCTGTATAGAACATCTTACTGCATTGGCATGTGGAGGGTGCAGAACTTCGGATGTTGCGCTCTTCATTGCTGGTCTCCTTCACTCATCAATGTAATATCACAAAAAGGACTGACACTAAAATGTAGTGCCTTTTATTTTAGTTTCTTTCGTTTTTTGTACTGAGCAGTTTCGTTTCTCTTGAGTCATACGAAAACTAAATTATCCCAAAATTCGGACTAAATCGTTTTAGTACTAAAACGAATGCACATGTCTAGTGTTTTGCTTTGAAGAATACACTAATCAATAATCGGATAAAAATATATATGTTTATTACTTATACAAAAAAGTTTCAAATCTCATATCATAAACAATAATTTATAAACAACCATAACATCCATCACAACATAGACACTAGCTTCACAATATATGTATCAGCTGTTAGTAACTGCATATATGATTAATATAATTTACCTTATCAGTTAGTAACTATACACAAATGGTTAATAAACATTTCTGCTTAACGAAACATGTATTTCCCAGCAAACCAATGTTTAACAAGCTAGATCTTGTAGAGATATATGTATCTCTCTATGCTACATGGATCAACAAAAGATGAGCTATCACTTATTCTATTTTTAGAATGATAAGTAATAATAACTTATTTATTGAATCCTCCCCCTAATACGAGAATTAAGCTTCTAATCTTCTGCTTTTTATATTGTAGTTTATATTAATTCCCTGCTTATTAATTTCAATCACAGTATTTTCCAAATTCATATATATTATATATCGGTATATCAATCTGGCAACAGTTCTTTTTAGGAGAAATCCTTATATCCGATTCTTCTTCATATCTCTATTTGCAGAATAGAAGTATTTTAGATTCTGCATCTATCTGTTGCAAGAAATACACCAGATATTATATATTTTATTAAACTTTAAATTTGCTCTCTCATACATTACCTCCAATCTGGATTCAATGAGTTACAGCCTTGGAATATTCTTTGATTGTTTTGGAATATGTGAAAATTATCAATGTAGATATTCAATACATGTGAGTTAGAGATGCGGTGGAATGATCGGCAGTCTGAATTAATGTATAATCGTGTCTTGGTATGATCTGAAGTGCATAGTGTCCTGAGATGGTCTGCTTGTGTGATCTGCCTCCGATGGTCTGTCTTGTAACGAACAGTGTAGCTTCAATTATAGTCAATTTGACGTCACTGACCATCTATTCTCTATATTAAATATAACATTTACTATACCTCAAGAGGGAAGTGTTGCACTTCTAATTAATTCCACCATTTAATTTTAATATCTCTTATTTCAGATCAAAGGTCAATCTGTCTTAACAAAGACCCTCTATTTTCAGTCGTAGACTCTGAGTCTCTCCTGTCCAAAATTAGATTGATGTCTCCACTCCTCTCAAAGTTTTTACTGAGTAATTCCTTTCTAGTTAAATCAACAGAATCTATTCTTCAATAATTATACTATTTACCAGTTATACTCAACAAATACTTATTGGAACATCTATTTTCTACTGTAAATATAATAAAATATACATTGATTATAAGAATATATTTCATAATATATAATCATACATTTACAAAGATTGTAACTTTGTTCCTATACCCAAAGAAGAAAATATATTTTCTTTTAAAGACTTGTTAAAACAAACCAATAAATTTAAATATGACATATCTAGCACTTAGCTTCAGCATTATATCACATAAAGACATTTTATCATCTCTAATCATATCTGGCATCTATAGAAACAAAAACATAACTCTTAAGTAGGGATGCACCGATACCACTTTTTTAAGACCGAGTACGAGTACCGATACTTTTGTTCAAGTACTCACCGATACCGAGTACCGATACTTTTATTTTATGTCATGTGACACTTTCCAATAAGAACAGATCTCATATAAAGCCCCCAGGTCTCATGGATATGTCCCCCCAGCTCATGGATATGCCCCCCAGCTCATGGATATGCCCCCCCAGCTCATGGATATGCCCCAGCTCATGGATATGCCCCAGCTCATGGATATGTCCCAGCTCATGGATACTGCCCCAGCTCATGGATTTATCCCCCAGCTCATGGATATGTCCCAGCTCATGGATATGCCCCAGCTCATGGATAATGCCCCCCAGCTCATGGATACTGCCCCAGCTCATGGATTTTCCCCCCAGCTCATGGATATGCCCAGCTCATGGATACTGCCCCCCAGCTCATGGATACTGCCCCCCAGCTCATGGATAATGCCCCCAGCTCATGGATAATGCCCCCAGCTCATGGATATGCCCCAGCTCGTGGATATTGCCCAGCTCGATGGATATTGCCCCAGCTCATGGATACTGCCCCCAGCTCGTGGATAATGCCCCCAGCTCATGGATACTGCCCCCAGCTCATGGATAATGCCCCCCAGCTCGTGGATAATGCCCCCAGCTCATGGAAATGCCCCCAGCTCATGGAAATCTGCCCCCCAGCTCATGGATACTGCCCCCAGCTCATGGATAATGCCCCAGCTCATGGATTTGCTCCCCCAGCTCAAGGATATTGCTCCAGCTCATGGAAATGCCCCCCAGCTCATGGATATTGCTCCAGCTCATGGAAATGCCCCCAGCTCATGGATATGGCCCCCAGCTCATGGATATGCCCCCAGCTCATGGAAATGACCCCCAGCTCATGGATAATGCCCCCCAGCTCATGGATAATGCCCCCCTAGCTCACTCTCTGCTCATACTTACCTTCCTTTAGCGACGCCGGGAAAGTGTTTTCGCTTGCGCGCTCCTTGGAAGGTCCCCAGCTGCGACCACGTGGGACCATGTGATCGCGGCTGGGGTCCTTCCAACGAGCGCACGCGGGGAAACTTTTCCCGGCGTCGCTTAAGGAAGGTAAGTATGAGCGGAGAGCAGCTGCAGGGCCTGTCTGAATGCTCTATCTGCATTCGGACAGGCCCTGCAGCTGCTCACTTTGTTTATACTTTCCTGGCGTCGCTAAAGGAAGGTAAGTTTCCCCGCATGCGCTCGTTGGAAGGACCCCAGCCGCGATCACATGGTCCCACGTGGTCGCAGCTGGGGACCTTCCAAGGAGCGCGCGAGCGAAAAGACTTTCCGGCGTCGCTAAAGGAAGGTAAGTATGAGTAGAGAGTGAGCTAGGGGGGCATTATCCATGAGCTGGGGGCATATCCATGAGCTGGGGGCATATCCATGAGCTGGGGGCATATCCAGGAGCTGGGGGGCATTTCCATTTCCAGTGTGCGTATTCATATGCTGCATTAATTATACCGTGCAGAGAGGCGCTTGTTCCCCGCAGTGTGTGTATTCATATGTTGCATTAATTATACTGCAGAGAGGCGCTTCCCAGCAGTGTGTGGATTCATATGCTGCATTAATTATAGCGCGCAGAGAGACGCTTGTTTCCCGCAGTGTGCGTATTCATATGCTGCATTAATTATACTGCGCAGAGAGGCGCTTGTTCCCAGCTGTGTGTGTATTCATATGCTGCATTAATTATACTGCGCAGAGAGGCGCTTGTTCCCAGCTGTGTGTGTATTCATATGCTGCATTAATTATACCGCGCAGAGAGGCGCTTGTTCCCCGCAGTGTGCGTATTCATATGCTGCATTAATTATACCGCACAGAGAGGTGCTTGTTCCCCGCAGTGTACGGATTCATATGCTGCATTAATTATACCGCAGAGAGGCGCTTCCCAGCAGTGTGTGGATTCATATGATGCATTAGACATGTGCATTCGTTTTAGTACTAAAACGATTTAGTCAGAATTTTGGGATAATTTAGTTTTAGTATGACTCAAGAGATACGAAACTGCTCAGTACAAAAAACGAAAGAAACTAAAATAAAATGCACTACATTTAAGTTTCAGTCCTTTTTGTAATATTACATTGATGAGTGAAGGAGACCAGCAATGATTAATGCTGGAGGATGTTTCTAATCAATTAATTAATGCCGGAGGATGTTCTATACAATATACAGAGAGGAGCATTTTTATAGCCCTTTAAATCCAGTGTCTGTGAGCGCTGAGATCGGCTGCTTGTTACATTATCTCTCAGTACAATGTATCAGGTTCACCTGTTACAGTAACTGCTACTCATCACAGTGCTCAGAGTTTCAGTAAAACAAGGAAATAATATTGTTATAGGCCTCTATATATAAAAATATTATTTACTAGTTTTACTGAAACTCTGAGCCTGTGATGAGCAGCAGTCAGTTACTGTAACAGCTTTGCCTGACACATTGTGCTGAGAGTGAGAGATACTGTAACAAGCAGCGACCTCAGCCCTCTGAGGTGCCACTACAATAGTAATTGTATTTTCGGATGAATGAAATTAGTTTTCATACTAAAGAACTGAAAACGAATTTCTTTAGCAACTAAATAAATTGCATTTTAGGACTAATCCATTAGTTCAAAACGAAATTTTGTGCTGTGCACATGTCTATGATGCATTAATTATACTGCAGAGAGGCGCTTCCCAGCAGTGTGTGGATTCATATGCTGCATTAATTATACTGCAGAGAGGCGCTTCCCAGCAGTGTGTGGATTCATATGCTGCATTAATTATACTGCAGAGAGGCGCTTCCCAGCTGTGTGTGGATTCATATGCTGCATTAATTATAGCGCGCAGAGAGGCGCTTGTTCTCCACAGTGTGCGTATTCATATGCTGCATTAATTATACCGTGCAGAGAGGCGCTTGTTCCCCCGCAGTGTGCGTATTCATATGCTGCATTAATTATACCGCACAGAGAGGTGCTTGTTCCCCGCAGTGTACGGATTCATATGCTGCATTAATTATACCGCAGAGAGGTGCTTCCCAGCAGTGTGTGGATTCATATGCTGCATTAATTATACCACAGAGAGGCGCTTCCCCGCAGTGTGTGGATTCATATGCTGCATTAATTATACCACAGAGAGGCGCTTCCCAGCAGTGTGTGGATTCATATGCTGCATTAATTATACCGCAGAGAGGCGCCTCCCAGCAGTGTGCGTATTCATATGCTGCATTAATTATACTGCGCAGAGAGACGCTTGTTCCCCGCAGTGTGCGTATTCATATGTCTCACGGAATGGCTCAGCACCCTCAGCCAGGGGCGGTGCAGTGACAGTAATATGGCCATGGACAATTAGGTGCGGTGGCACGCACGGAGTTTTAAAGTACGTTTATTTAGATGTGGTTATGTGTGGTGTAATAAAGTGTCCCCGCTTGTGTTGTGAAATGTATTCCCTTTGTCTGCCTTGCCCGCCGCCATTTTCCGATTGCCTCGTGGCCGTTATCAGATTCTTCGAATCGGAAAATGGCCGATTCGAACCATCCGGTTCGAATCGTAAAATGGCCGATTCGGACCATCCTGTCCGAATCGGCGACTCCCCGAACTGTAATGGCCAATGGGTCCTGGGAGGGCGGGCAGGGATTCCCATTGTATTGTAATTTGTGTGAAGTTGATAAATGCCTGAGCTGTGAATAATAAACCCAGATTTACCAGTGCATCCAGCCTCGACTTATGTCTTTATTTCTCCGCCGTACTTCCTCTTCTGAGTATCCCCCGCGGTCTCAGGGTACGGTGTCCAACTCGATCCGAACCGAACCGAGCGCTCTGTGCCTGCATCCCGCATCAGGACAGAGGCGCAGCGTATGTGTGTTCGGTCCCAGACTATTAGCCAGAGATCCGATCCGAAG